>JAIPRL010011217.1:0-13978 GCA_025469235.1 Pemphigus obesinymphae
ATCCTATAGACTCCGGCCCATAGTATGGACCTCGGTCATAGGTTGGCGACCCTTTCCGTACCTAAACGGGTCCGTCATACGGCGCTTGGTTAAAATCCTACATGAGTTAGCCGGGACGTCGCAATATTTAAGAAGGTAACAATTAGTTTCAATCGTAAGTCATTATCAGGTTACAAATAAATAATAAAAAAACAAAAAGGGAATACAAAATAAATATAGTATGGAAAATAATAAACAGAACACATAGAATATATTATACATATTAAGAAACAATCAATAAACAAATGAAGTGCTATTTTTCTGAGAAATACATGCAAAATTATGAATCAATACACATTAAAACAAAAGGTATATAAACAATATTATTACTATATTATAAACAATATTCTATTTAAAGGTACAAATGAATTGATTTAAATAATTTTAGTGTTACAGAACATAAATATTTTTTTTTTTGTTTAAATATAAGAAATAATTGTCAAGAGATTTGAATAACATAAATATTAGTATTCAAACAAACCTGTGGATATGGTCCAATTCGGCGTTGAACATAACCATCGTTTCTACGGCCTGCTCTCCTCCAGAATATCATTACATCACGGTCTTCATTGAATTGATGAACATTTTTTCACTATATTTTTGACGTGTTTACTCTTTCAGCCCTTGATCTCATATCTCTAATCTGGTTAATTTCATTAATTATTAAATGCCCATGTAGTTAGAATTAATGCAATATTATGTAGATACTTACCTATGTTAGAACTGCAGCAGGTGGTATACGGACTTCTATTACTACTAATTACAGACAAAAGAATGATGCACTAACTATTGAATTATTAAACAGTAAATATTCGATGTAACTTGGAAAAACAAGTAAAAAGTTATAACTCGTGATTTTTGTAGTCGAGTGGGGGTTAAATGCAAAATTTATTTTCATTTCGCACAGGGTGGTCAATTTATTGACATTAAATTTCTATAAAGAGTAATTTTGAATTTTAAATAGTTGGTATTCACTATTATTTTAGGTTATAGATCACCCTTTTAGGTTATGTCCAAACTCAACCTGGGAGATTTCGATGTGTCCTTACCCGTCTCGCCATCACAAAAGAGATTGCAGTGACTGCGTGTTATTTTTAATTCCACGTTTTTTTTGTGTACGTTTGTTTTGATAAATCGCAAAACATAATTCTTTTCAGAAAAATAGCTGAGTAACGGTCATCTAAATTGTCGGTTAACTAGATACACATACGTTCAAGGTCACCGAAACATGACTTATGAGAACAAATGATTTGAAGCTCGTGTCGTGCCCCTGGTTGTATATAATGTTGTGGTGATATGGCGAGTATCACCACCAAATAGAATCGAGCAAACCACAGAAACCACCAAACATCTTTCACGATCTTTTTCGCCTCCATACAACGAGTATCTGGGTGCGGCTACGACGATGCTGGAGCTGCGTGTTCCGTCTCTCGCTCTACGTCGACGGACCCATCAACACGACTTTTGGCTGTCGCGTCCGACTTCCGACTCTTTTTCACTACATAAACCTTTTTACAAGCTACACGAACTCGACTTTGTTTTTTCGCATTAAACCCTTTCTCCGACGGAGTCGAATTGCGCATTTCGACAAATCTTTCGTATCCCACTTACGAAAGACCGGTGCCAAAATGTTTATGGTTGTATACTATTATCATAGAGAATAACAACTTACTGATATTAAATGGCCCAAATGTTAATAATAAATACAAATTAATAATTATAGAGCGCGTTCGTACATATTCACGGGATTATGTCATCTACTATTAACATTAACGGTACCGTATTTATATATATAGTATTTTCTAGAACTCCGTTAAGGTGGTATTCTATTGTCTATTTCAAGCAATCTGATTGGTCAAAAATATATGGTCTCATATTCATGATTACCAGGTATATTATAGGTTACCAGTTCAAACTAATGTCTGAATTCCGGCGGAAAAAAAACGCTTGCGGAGCTACAATATTATCAATAATATTATTAAATATATAATACGTGATAACAGAGTATGATATATATATCGCTGTGTTTGGATACACAGGATAAGATTTTTTTTATATATGTATATTGTATAAATTTAATATTATTATAATAATTTATAATATATAAATATATATAATATGTATTATATAATATATATATATATATAACGTATAACATATATGTATACAAATGTATAGATCTCATTATTAAAACTATAAATAACTATAAAACCACTTATAGTACAATACATTTTATATTATTTTTGTATAGTATAAATAAATAAAAAGCTGCCATGGTGGTGGAAGATGGTCCATCGTCCCTTCGATCCTTAGACAGGTTAGTGTATAATAATTATTTTAATTTTGAAAGCAATAAATAATTATACTCAATAAATACGATTCTGAGCAGAACTTCTGTATATATTAAATACATAGATATATAAATACAATTATATATATATGAAATCACAATTTTATTTGTTATTATATGTTATACATGCCATGAAAAGGACGCGTTCTGTACGCTTAGGGAAATTACTAAAAAAAATCAAAATTTAACCTTTTTTAAGTCCCAATGTTTTTGTGTTTTCTTACACATTTTTTCTATTATCGTTCTTTTATATTATTTTATTAACTACAATATATTATGCAAATCAATTTTTTTCCTAGTTTTCATTAAAATGCATATTAGTACGACTGTACGAAACTCGCCAATTAAGAATATTAAAAAGGAGTTAATGAAAATGAAATGGCACATGATTAACAATTATTTTATCCAATTTTAAATGTCGTAAGCACTATATTATTTTAACTACTATGTACTATGGTTGTAAGATGATAAAAGGAGGGGTGAGAGATTGGGAGAAGGATGATAGTAGAGGAACATTCAAATTTACTTGCACTTTTAAATGTAACTTAAGATAAGAATTGATAATAACAAAAAATAATAACTGAAAAAATTGTTCATTTTTGTTATTTTTTTTATGTTTTTGACGAAATGTTCGGGAATTCCCAGGAATGGAAATATTCCTTCCCGGGAGGACCATCCCTAATAACTATTATCTATTACCATTTTATCGGCCCGAAAAAAGGAATTTGTCGAACCACAGGAAAAATAAAAACAAAATTAAAACAATTTACGCGAAAAATCAACATGATTTTATGTGGAAAGTTTATTTTTGATTTCAGCACATTTCAATTCGCAATCGTCTTGCAGTTTTTCAGGTAAAAACATGAAGTGCGTAATCGATAACATCGTAAGCACCGACGGAAAAAGTTGTATAATTTTCGGATAAAAGATGCATATACATTTATTAATATGGCAATACTTTTCTTTCTTTATTTTTTTGTGTGCTACTGTGTTTCGTTCCTTAACGGTTTTTAATATTGATATCTGAACCCTGTATCCCGTGGTGTGAATATAATAACTGGGACGGTTAGAGTCCGTGTATGATGTCGGGAAGAGCTAGTAACTATTACTACGCTCTCATGTAACGGCGGAACAGAAAACATTACCGGGGAGGGGTAGGAGGAATGCAAACGAGCGACAGCGAGAAACGTTTTGGAGTCCATTGTCATAATTTTCCCAAACGTGTCGTTGTGTCCGCACCACGTGTGCGTGTGCCCTCTTCGAGGATATTCCCTAGAGCCTTGACCATATTGATGTCGCCGCGCTGGTATATGATCCCGAGAGAGGTTTGGGAATGGGTTTTGTTTCCTGTGGCGGCACCAATTTATTGAAAAAAAATTAACGTGCCTAGATAATATACAGCATATTTTTGTTCGTTGTAGTAGAAGAAATGTGTCGATATACCAATTTATGTTATAACAATCAAAATGACAAAATTAACAATTCGGTCAAGACGTTATAAACTACAATAATTACAAAAGGAACTAACAAAAAAATTTCGGATCAGTAGGTGGTGGCGGATGCACATCGCTCGTCGGACAAGGTAACTCTTAGTGAATACGTTTTGCAATAAAAAAAGCAATATAAATATTATTTATCACGAACTGAAATATAGATGACTGGATACGAGCGTAGAGAACATTGCCCTTAAAGTGTATACAGTGGTAGTGTACGGGTGATATGAAACCTTTTGCTACCTAAATTCGTTTATAAACACTATACATGCTAATACAACAGAAATATATAGGTATTGTGTTTATAAATTAAAATAAGTAGCTCCGTTGTACCAAAAAGTTAAAATACTTGTAACGTTACATTACTGAAACCTTTAGAATTTGCATAGGTCGCCAACCTATAACCCGGAGAACACCATACTAGTGAAGAAGGTTATAGGATTAAATAACGATTTAAAGAATGTGGATGGCAGTAAAATAGTAATAAAGAGTAGATAAAATAATTTTAAAATAATGTATAAAATATAAATTAGTACATAATTATGACAGCAGTAATATCAATAAAAAATTGTTGACAAGCAATTAGAAAAAAAAATTGAAAATACGAAAGTATTGACGGTATACAGATATATTATATTTGGTAACATTAATTGAAATTTTAGAAAAAATAACAAAATAAACAATAAGGACATATTACATTATGGCATCAACAAATATGGTGATAGTGATCAATTGGACTATTGTGTAATATAATCACCATAAATTGATTTTTTAAATATAGATGAACCAACAATTTAACAAAATGTGTACATTATTTCTTTGATTTGATTTGATAATTTTTTCAGCAAAAACTAAAACAAAAAAAAACAATAATATGATCAAGACACAAAATTTTTATATAACAAGGTGTTATTTGGACTAATGACATCATGACTATTATAGAAACGTAACAACCACAATGGTATATTGAACTAAACAATATCCCTCCAAGGGTATTTACCAATTTTATTATGTTATAATAAATAATTTGTTTGAAAGTTGAAATAATTGTTACATACTCCCTGCAGGAAGTCCGTGCATAGTACATACACTCTTGCCATACTTTTCCGAGTTATCTGTATCATCTGTAGCCGTTTGTGCTTTTTATTCATAAAAATAATTTTGACCTCCAGCTCTGTGTAATATACATAACTATAGTTAAGTATAAATAAGTGTCGATTGTATTATATTATTACTAGCTTTAGTGCAACTCCTTTTGAATGAGACTACTTGTAAGTGCAACGCCTTTTGAGTGTAACATTTCATTTGTGTAACTTTTTTTTTGAATCCAACACCTTATAAATGAAATAACTTTTGAGTGTAATTCATATATTTTGGATGATGTATTACCGGGATTCGAAGTAGCGGTGACGGAAGGTTTTTGAGGAATAATTTTTTTTTAATATTCCATCTGCTGCCGAATTTAGCGTTCATTTTCCAGAAGATACTCACTCCTAAAGTGTTTCTGTTGACAAAATAGGTAGGTAATCCGAACATTTATCTAACTTATTATTCTTGGGTTTTTATAAGAATTCGAACATCACTTCATTCGGTTCTCGCCAGAGTGTAACGGATTTCATACATCACAACTACACATTTAAAATTTTGTTAAATAACATAAAAGTCTACTGGTTTGAAAATTCATTTCTATGAGATATAAAACTTATAGACTGTGAATCAGTCGGTCGGACTTACCATTCTCCGGTTTTTATAAAACTATTAGAGTTTCTGCGACCGGTAATTTTGTGCGCTTGCACAGTATTTTCGAGATGTGAGTAGAGTTTCTCGTATACGTGAACAACAAACATAATTTATAAACGTCATATAATTTACACATTTTGAGGAAGTTTTTTTTATCTACAAACGTTTCGAAATTGTTCAATATTATTGTTCTAATTGTCAACGTCGTAGCGCATTCAATAACAACCAGAACGAGCCCGGACCATTGGCAAAATATGTTATATACTAATGTATATAACATACTAAATGGCACTTTTTTTGGGTAGTCCAAACCCGAATTTCGGATTATTCATAACTCAAAGAGAAACGTTAAACGTTTCTTGTATACGGGTCGAAATAGTTATATTTTGGTGTTTTGTTTCTCGTTTTCGTAATTTGTACGGGTCGTAGAAACTCTCTAATGGCGCTAGATGGAAATCCACGAAAGTCAGAAAAAAATATGGGATTGTCACAGGATATTATAAACGTTATATAACGCACAATACAATTAAATATTTGGATTTATAATAGGTATTTGGTACAATACGTAATTCAAAAGAACGAAAGAAAAAAAATTAATATCGTGATAAATACTAAATAATAAAACTTTAAACAATAAGAAAATGTATTACGATTTTGTCCACATACCGCATATTATAACGGATAAACACTACTCATTAGATGTCATGGAAGCCGAGATCGAGAAAAAAAATTGGATTAGCGAATGGAGATTCAAACTGGTGTATAAACCCGTATCGAAAGTTTGTTTAATCTATCTATTCCTAAATCATTAAGCTACCTCTAATCGAGATGATGACGTGGTATCAAATTTAAACTATTGAGATAACAGATCATTGTAACTCGACACATAAAATTCATATGTTCGAAACAGGTTTGTACAGGTCGCAAAAGCCTATTTCGGAAGTTCGGGGTGATAAGACAATTCGACGGCGCGGAAAAAAAAATACTCATGCGGCCGTCACACAGTGGGACAAAATACAATTGTTTAAAATCAAACGACCAATATATATATATTTTTTAATTTGTTAATATGTTTATATGAGACTATTCAGTATAGAAAAATAATTACAAAATATTTCAAGTGAAGTTTTCATGAATTCATGAAGAATAATACTTAAACAATCAGAAAATTTTTATGTTTTTGCATTTTTATCACTTTGAACTAAAATAACAGCTTAATTAGAATTAAAGTATAATTGCCAATATTATATTATATAACTAATTAATAATTTTAATTAATTTGTATAATTCATTCAGTCATTCATTCAATCCGAATCAGATACTGTTTCAACCACATCACATCAACTATCCATCAACTGAGTTTCGTGAGTTTCTATATTTAATAAATGCATCAGCTTCTGGGGGTAATATTTTTGTTGACATTTTTCTTAGTGGTCTCCAATGTTGATATATATGTATACCTCAGATAATATAAGTAGAAAGTGAAAAAAATCTGAATTAGTATTGCTACGAAATGTAGTCTTTATTGCACGATTCTTAGGCTTCTTCCAATAATATTGTCAAATTGATAGAAACCCATCCGATACCAATTATGTAAATGTATAAAAAGTTCAACGGTTTCTTTGGTGTACTCGTTAAAATTTTCAAAATCAATTTCAAGCCCACAGAACATCACTGATAATATCGTTGAAAATTTACGTTTTAAATCAATAATCACTCCTGTTAGTTCCGAAAATATTTTTGAAAGATTGTACAATCTCCAGAGGAAATCTCAGAAAGGAATTCAACAAAATACAAAATACTTTTAACTGCAATATTCGATTGTAAATTTGTTTAAACATTATTTACACTATCTTTGTAACCTACCTAACCTAACCTTTACAGTGCAAGGAATTGAACAAAATGTAATTTCTGGATTTTAATGCATAAAATGTATCATAATTTAAATGAAAAACGAAACATCTGTGAACATAATTTTAAAGATATATTTGAAAAATCTAAAATTTCTTTCCACATACTTATATTTCATAATATCTATAAATAGTTCAAAATTGGAAAACCCAATTTCAAACATTTTATCAAGTTAATATAGTACTAAATACATTTTTGTCCTAAACTCAAGTCTTGTCTTAAAAAAAAAATCTACCAAAAATTATAATATAGGTACCAATATCTCTATTACACACGTTCATTTAATATTCATATTTTTTTAAACCAACACGTTGTCGTAAAACCAATTCATTCCTCGTTTCGTTCAAAATCTAATTTTAATTTAATTTATAAAACTAACAAAAATCAAAAAACAAATTAATATATAATAGAAATATATTTTACAAATAAAAGTTGTAAATAATAGGTTCAGTACAATAATAAAAACTACTATGCACTTTTTTAGTTACTATTCATCAAAAAAAAAACATCATTTAATTTTAACAATAAACGTAAAAAATAATTTATGAAAAAATAACAAAAATCAAAGAATAAATAACAAAATCAAAGTATAATAATATACGAATATAGGAATATGAATAACTAAAGAAAATAATGAAATTATTATAATAGTTATCGGATTAGTACAAACATACCAACATATTTATATTATCTGATGCTAAACAGGTTCTTTTAGACATGATCACATTTCGAGCTGTAGAAAAACAACGTTTTGAAATAACCGACGTCGCGGTACAGCAAAATATTTTTTTTGCTATTTGAGCTACCAATGGGTACTTTTTTTATGAGATTTACACTACTGAAATGGATTAAAATTAAACTAAGCTGTGGCTCTGCAAAATACTTGCAACATTGTGTTGATCCATCATTGATATTTTGAACTACATCATCATTTAAAAATTCGAGACCACTTTTACTTTTGTGGACAAATTGCTCAATTTGAACACTGTTATCTCGCATATTAATTTATGTTAATAGAGATTTCACTTCTATCTAAATCTTTTATCTGACTTCACTTGTTTTATATTCCAAATTTTTATATCGTGGATCGAAAAATGACGCAATTTGTCTGACAGATACTACATAATGTGGTATGTGGTTATTTATTTATTTATTTTAATATAATAACAGACGTAAGCCCAATTTACAATAATTTAATACATAGATACACGGTAATTATGATATAGTTATAAAAAAAGAGAAGAAAAAGTGAAAAGAAAAAAAATATATACAAACATTTATATTATAAGGATAATATATGTGAAAGATAATAGATAATATATAATAATAAATTAACAAAAGTAGTATTATAGAAATAAATTATTTTTACATAAGATATTACCTGTTGAAAGAAGTTTATTGATAGGGGAATAAGTTTAATGGTTTTTGGAGAAATGAGGAATAAAAAATAGTTCTTTGGATCTAATATTTTGACGATTAATTTTAAAGTTAATGTGACTAAGTAAGGTGGGATCATCAATTTCATTATTTAATAATTTTCTAAGAAATATGGCCTAGGAATATTGTCTTCTCTCTTTTAAATTTTGTAAATTTAGTGTTTGTAGCATAAGATCATATCCAGTGTGTGGTTGTCTAAATATTTTGCATTTATGTAAAATAAAGCGAAGAACTTTATTTTGTAATCTCTTGATTTCGTTACAATGAGTGAGAGTCCATTATTTCCCATATAATGCAGACGTATTCTAGATGAGGATGAATAAGGGAAGAATAAAGGCTCTTAAAAGTATCAGAATCATTAAAGTTAGAACAGTTACGTTTAATCATGCCGAAAACCGAAAGAGATTTTTTTTAAATTTCTAAAATATGTAAGTTGGATAATAATTTTGAATGAAATATTACACCAAGGTCTTTTATTTGAGATTTTCGATTTAATAATTTATTTGTAATTTTATAATTAAAAGATAGAAAGTTACGTTTTTCAGAAATAGATATAGTACTTACGCTTAATGTATATATGCATTTATTTACATTAAGTGACATTTTGTTGGAAATATACCAGTAGTTCATATTATCTAAATCATTTTGCAGGTGTGCCGCATCTTCTTCACTATTTAAAAATTTAAATATTTTTGCATCATCTGCAAAGAGTAAAATGTTGAAATGACTTAATGCTAAAACAATATCATTAATGAATAAATTAAAGAGAAGCGGTGAGAGAAGATTATTTTTGTTATTGGTATAAATTTGGAAAAAAAATGTCTATAATAAGTTATCAACAGAGAGTACACGATCGAATAAATTGATTGACGACTGATATTTATCTCATAATTAGAAAACACTTTAAAAATTAAAAACTTTCATTTCACACTTCAGTAGTGGGTTATAATCTTTTACAAAATTGTATGTTATTAAAAATTGTTTGATATACTTTTATAATTTAATATTTTGTGTGTATAGTGTGTAATCGGATCGTATAATTTCAAAACAAAATCGCTGTTCGCTGCCAGAGCTTTAAACGTCAAAGAACAAAAAGGATCTGTCTTTTCAACATGCTTATAATATATTATAGTGACTTCTAATTTATTATTTGTTTACCATAGACATTTAGCTGTTATTTTTATATAATTAAAAATTTATAAAATACCGTCCGTGGACTAGATGAGCATATTTACATTCAAAATAAAAAATGTATACTAAATTAACGTCAAAACAGTAATTTAAGAAAAAAGCAATCGTTAAGTAGATTAACGAAGTATACACTATTTTCGATTACATATTTTTGAAAAATATATGATCAGTGTTATGTTCTAAATTTTCGCTTATGATACGTTTAAGTTTATCTACAGTTTTATGATAGTATACAAAATAACGTATAAAAACTAAATAGCAATATGAACAACTTCCTTATAATTTCCTCAATTTTATAATATTTTATTTTACAATAGTACAATATTTCGGTAACTCATCGGTATATTATTTTTTATTCTTGTTACAGAATTTTAAATCAATAAAAGTACTATTTTATACAATCTAATATATGTAAGTACCTAATTATTTACTAATTCGATTTGGTAACAGTATGACGTTTACACAGATAGTGTTAAAAAAAAGAAATTGAATCAAAACATATGGAACCATTTCACAATATAACGAAGTAAACGCATAATAAATCTTCCAACGTTTGTGTTTCGACCCCATGTTTCGAACCCATAAAATTGTATCTAGTACGGTCGGTTGCGCATGGTTTTTTTTTTCTTTTAGCCGGGTGTTCATCGCCCAAAACAAATCATTTATTATTATTATATACTGACCCGAAATAATTTCACCCGCAAGAATATTATATTAACACTATATTATAATATTTACTCTGCAGTTCAACGTATAATATACATTATATATTTTACGAGATTATAAAATTATTAGATTTAAAATTTTTATTTTTATATATATATACAAGTAGGTTTTTACTTAATTAAATTCGAAAATCAAAATCGCCATGACCCGTTCAAATACTCAATAGTTTTCAAATTTCAAAATAATAATTGTGATAAACCTTTACGTACAACCGCGTTAAAAAGGGGTTATCGGACGGGGCCAATGGCCCGGGGCGCCGTCACCGGGTGCAAAAATGGAGAACCACGGCTCTGCGGTCACCGATCAGCTAAAAACTATAATAATCATTATGTATGATCAATTAATTATATATGTATAAATATAAATTAAATGTATTATATGTTTATGATTTAGATTACTTCTGGATATTTTGGTTTAATAAAAAGACAATATTCAATTCCATGAAAATTTCCTATTTAATTCACCATAGATATAGGTGTAATATGTGCCAATATGATTATGACTAGTGTTTGGAAAGAACGCGTTAATTTTCTTTTGAACGACCTATGAACGCATTCATTTAAAATGTATTGGAACGATTTTTTGAACGCGTTCCATTTCTTAACGAACGTGAACGATTTCACTTCGTTCATTTAACGTTCATTTTACATTTGATATTGTATAAAATTTATATTATTTAAAATTTTATATCATACATTGGAGAAACTATTATCAATAATAAATTTAATCTATGATAATAATACCTAATAAATATTATAAAATTAAAATTAAACTGATCGTATTTCGATTTTAATGTAACAGTCATTTAAATATAGACGTGAATAAGTTATAAATAAGATTAGGTATGGCCGTATTGGGTCTACGTACTTGTATTCTATGTTATAGGGTAATTTAATTTTAAACATGTGTACAGACTGTAGAGTACGAAGTACAATGGAATTATCGTTCTATTAATTATTCCCGTATAGTACGCTACATTATCGTAGGTATTTTAGGGAAACATACCCACGCTTGCGTATGTCGCAAATTAAATCGAAAATATTTAAATATCCTCCGATTTATTGTGAAACACCACTTTACGTAAGTAACAAATTAATTAAAATATGATTTAAGTGTACTTCTTTTAATCGCATCTATTATGCCAAGTCACTCGGACAGTTTATATTCGAAAATATACCTCGATAAAATAAAAAAATACTGATGAAAATTCCACAAAATTATCAGTAAAAATATTGATGGTACATAATCACATTTACAAACTATGAAAACGCAATGTAAAATATGCCGTTTTACATAATCAACTTAAAGTTGCTATTTAACTTCAAAACAAACTTCCTACCACAAATTTCTTCAAGCACTTTTGAAATGAACACATTAAAGCGCACATTTAAAAAAAATGGGTGTTCTGTAAACTACACCTATGTAAGTTCTAAGTTGCGTAACAATCAGTTTAAAATAATAAATGAACGAGCAAATAAATGAACGCGGTTTTTTTTTAATAGAACGTGGGCTTGAACGACTTTAGGTTAAAGACGTGAACCCGTTCAATTTTTTAATGAACGTTCCAAACACTGATTATGACCGAATGGTTAAATTCCTACCGTAGGTACATATTAAGAGTTATATTAAGTAAAAGTATTAATGATTGTCATCCAAATTAAACTTATAAATAATTGCATTTATATTTTAGTTTTTTTGGTATCGTTTGAGACCGAATTAAAAAAAAAAACTATAAATTATATTTTTAAATCATTAAAATTTAAAGCCTAAATAATAATAATAATGACTTTATTTATAACTGTAATATTTAAGAATTTTAAATGGAACAATACAGAGTTACATAATAAGGCTGTCCAGTAGATGGAAAAACTGAGAGTATTACAGCACAATTAATACAATATTGTACCTTATACCTTATACATTAATAAATATATTATAATTCTATAATATTGTAAAAGTTATTATAGTTATTTCATACTGCATAGTTTATTCAAATATAAATCACTACTAATTATTATTAGGAAGTGTTAGTAAATATATTATGAATATAATTATTAAATTTAGTTCATTTCTTTTATTTTTAATTGTCTTGTAGTTGGCGTGTGTTCGACAATATTGCTGGAAAAATGTTAAAATAAATAATCTAATGGCGTGTTAACATTGTGAATATGATCATTATTGCTCGGAAGTTGTTACATTTGCATGCTTTTTGAGGGTTATTAGATTTATTGCTAAGTAAGTTAGAAATTAATTTCAATACACTATGAAAAACATCAAAAGTTTATAGTGCATATTTTTACATATTTGGTGATTTTTTAGTTTTAAGAGCATATTTCTTAATTTTACAAAATTTTCGAGCATATTTAAAGATTAATAGTAATACAATTTAAAAATACAATATACATATATCGTGTTTTTAGGATTTATAGGGTCTTCGAAGTTCCAGATGATATGATCGGTGACGATATTTTAAAACCTACTTTAAATATGTGACAATATTGCTTCCACCGACGTTGAACGTCGTTTTTCAAAATATAAAAAATTGATATCGGATAATCGGCGATCTTTCAATTTTGAAAACATTAAACAATGTTTAGTGATTCAATGCAACAATTTTGAAGACACTAAGAACAAAATTATACCTTACGCAATTTAATTTAAATTACTTTAATTATGTAGGTACTCTACTTAGCGATTTTTCTAATTTTTATTATTTATGCTTTGCAGATAATATGTAATTTAATGGAATCATTAGAAAAGAAGAAAAAAAATGTCAATTTTTAAAGTTATTTTAAAAATAAAGTACCTATGGAAAATTTAAATAATAAAATTTACTTTATACAAATTTTATCATTTTTCAATTTTTGTAATTTCAATATATTTATAAATTTAATAAAATATGAACTATCCTAAGAATATTTATTTCAAACTACATATTGTAGTTTTATAAAGTATTTGTATTTATATAAATATGTGTGTAAAAAAAAAAAATAAATGCATATTTTTAGAGCATATTTGTACATTTTTAAGTGCATAAATACATGCATATTTAGTACTTTTTAAGTGCATTAAGTTCCGAGCCCTATGGTTC
>JAIPRL010011218.1:0-13978 GCA_025469235.1 Pemphigus obesinymphae
ATTTAGAATATATTCTAAAATATGAAAAATAGACCAAATATTCTCTAATCTCCAAAATATGCTTAAATATGCAAAATAATTTTTTTTCTACGAACTCTGCGATGGATAAATCGTCCACATTTTTCATTTTCATTGAGCTGCATAAAGCCAATAAAAATATGTAAAAACCTAAAAATCCGCTCTCTAGTTATTACTATTCGGCATAAGCCATAATTATTTAGGTACTTTTAGCACGAATCATGTCGGCGGCCCATATTCGGCCGGACCCTGCACAGGCCCGCTGTCAACAAGGGGGGAGGGTGGCAAATGCCCACCTTGCAACCACCCAAATGACGCTACTGGGCATAACATCAGTTCTATTTGTGCTATATCGAAAATATAGGACGAAGGTATGGAAAACAGATAATTTTGTCTACTATAATATATTGTGTTTGTTAATAATTACGACTACAGCCAGAGTAAAAATAGTTCTTGTAAAACGGCTTTGTTAACAAATATCGTAATTCGTAATTACATAATAATAAGTCAATAAATGGGGGTACTGATACGGAACTATTTTTAAAATGTACCTATATTTTAATATTTTTAAATTGTTTGATTTTTTTTTTCTAAAATGTCCTATAAGAATCTCTATATATTATATATATATATATATAGAATCTCACGTGTGTAGTCCTTTTTAGTCGAACGACTTGTATTTTTTATTATTAGTTATTGACCAAATAGTGGCCTGGGTCTATTGATGTCAGTCTCCGACACCGAGCATAGTGACTGAGCATCTACTGTCAATGTATACGGTGACACGGTGTAACTTGGTATTTGAACCCGTTTTTTGAAGATTTCGATTTAATTTGGATAGTTAACATTTTACATACCTATATATTAATATGAGTAGGTACCTACAGAGAGTTTATGGGAGAGTGTATTATTCTGTGGTTGTATGGGACACAAATTAAAATTTTTATTTTAAGTTTTAATATAAGTTATAATACATATTACCTATTAAAAAACGTATATAAATCTTCTCCTTTCCTTCTAAATAAAAACACTTTATCCAAGCACGCCTATAAAATACCTATGTTATATGTATACATTGGTCGAGATTTCGTTTAAAAAACTTTCATCGCACTCGAAACTATATGCGAGTATAATAATAAATAATAATACGTTGGTGGATGAGAACTTTCCGATGCCAACATCTTCAATCATTTAAAATTAAAATTTAATATCAAATCGCGACCATCAAGTGCGGCTGTTTCATCCGTTTTTTCCTCTCGTGCAGTGTCATTATATTTCCTGTACCTATATATATATATATATATATTCGAGTATATATAAAAAAAAAAAATAGAAATAAAATAAAAATAAAAATGTAAAATACCTTAACTCTAAACGCGATTTGACTTTTTTTTTCCGCTACCGCAGTGTATATATAATATTCTTTTTTCAAATGATTTATTATATTTGTCCGAAAGACCCGACAGTATAAATATAAAATGGCCGAATGCGTCCGGGATATACGCATACGACTTTTATAATATGTCCCTATATATATGTATAGGTACTTAACCACGTTGTCATGAATTTCAATACAGGACTCTTATAAATGAGCCTACCTGTATTTTTTCAAAAAAAATATTATTATAATGCTACAATTATAGCGGATTAAGGGATCTTTTGTTTGTACAATGATGTTTTATATATTATATATACATTGTTAAGACTTTACGAGTAAGAATTCTGAAGTAATAATAGGTTTTTTGATAGTAAATTTGTTTTAGTTCATATTTTAAAGATGTGATTTTTCGATTTTCCGAGCAGTTTTTCCTTAAGCATACAAAAAAAAAACTACAAAATAATAAAATAAAAATGGACAATTGTTATAAACGAGAAAATAAAATTATACCGAACTTCGCTTAAAATTGCTTTTCGAATATAATGATTTATTTCTGAATTTAAATCTAAAATAATAATACTCTACACTAATAATACAGTATTCTATCCGAGAACCGAAATTATAATGGACCAATTTCCACCATTTGTACCTATTTATTGATAGTATTTTATATTCTAAACAGGGCGAGGGAACTATAGTAGTTTACAGTGATGTTTATTAATTTATTTATCTTTTTATGTAAACAATTTTGTCAATTGTTATATGCTTACCCATTTTTTAGTAAAAAAATGTATCTATAATTTGTACTTAAAAAGGTAATTATTCGATTATTCGAAAAATCGATTATTGTTATTTCTTCTTAATTTCACAAATAATATAATCCTATAGGGACTTGAAGTTTTCACCAAAAATATATTTAAAAACGAAAATAATGTAAACATTTTTTAAAAATTGTTTCATTGATTTTGAAATATTTATAGCAATTTTCAATTTTGAGGTGCTTATATCAAAAAGGCTTGATTTTAAATTTTAAGACATGAAAATTGAATAAAAGGTTAAACGTGTTTTATTATAATTAGCCAACTAGTAAATATAATAATAAATAATCTCGAAAATCATTATAGTCGCGATTTTTTTTATAGTCAATTTAAAGTTTTTGGATAAAATGCATTATTTTGGTGTAATAAAATGATCAATATCAGTGGCGGATCTAGGAATTGATTTTTTGTGGAGGGAGGGAATC
The DNA here is from genome assembly GCA_025469235.1 of Pemphigus obesinymphae. NCBI lineage: Eukaryota > Metazoa > Arthropoda > Insecta > Hemiptera > Aphididae > Pemphigus > Pemphigus obesinymphae. The sequence goes on from JAIPRL010011218.1 coordinate 2,640, forward strand.
AGTTTCAAAAATTTATAAAAATAGGCAAAAATAAAAATTTTTTCGTCATATTCGGAGGGAACCTTTTGTATAAAATATATTATATAAAAACCTCTTATGAATCTTTTTTGGGGTGGGGAGGAATTTCCCCCATTCCTCTCCAGTGGATCGTTTCTGTTTATATTATAATATATTGGTTATAAACTTATAAATTATATTATTATGTACAACGGATAGGCTTAGACATTAGCGTAGATACGACTTTTTTTTGGGATGGGTCTTTATTTTATATATAATTTATTTGTAACTCATAAATAATTGAAAATTTATATTTATATTTAAATAAGAATAGCCGAGAATGTGCTCTAAATTGCCGCACTATACCATTAGAATATGGGGCTAACGAATGCAAGTGGATAAATTGACTATGAACTATATAGATACTAGTATAGATATAGTAATATTGCAAATACCTACATTTACAGGTGTATAGCGGATTCCTTATATAACAAACTTTTTGATACATTTTATAAATAAATGTGAAAAATTTTAGACATATACGAAATATATAGGAATGTATTTTAAATATAAGTAAATATAGTTACGTATTCTAAATAAAAATGTATTATAATATATGTCTTATAATATTATAGCTCTATACAGTAGTTGAATTGGAAAAAATAAGAACGGACTTACTTAAAAAAATGTGAATCCCATAAAATACAAAAGGAAAAGTGATCCATGAGAGACTTGTTATTATTATATGTTATTATTTACTGATTTATCACAATTTTCGGCCATTTTGAGTAGTTTTCCCGTACATTTATAAAAGTTATTGGGTAAATTGAAAATTTAACTCTTTAAATTATTAAGCACTTTTAAGTACTTGAACGAATTTTCAATTAGAAATCTATTTACCCGAAAATTTATATTCGAGAGTGTATGGTACACATGAAAGTATAAAATTAAAAAATTATTTTTAATTACCGAAAATTGGTCAAAAGCTTTTGATAGTTTTATCACGTGAAAATGTCAAGTCTTTATTATTATTATTTTCTAGTTTATAAGATATTTTGCTCTTTTTTGGTCATTGTTATCCATTATACAAAAAACTAACGAGAAAATCAAAATTTGATCTTTTTAAAGTGTCTGCTATAATTAATTACCTGTTAGGAAGATTATATTCCTACTCAACTATTTCTACCTAAACAAAAATGCAAATGAAATAGACCACATAATAATAGAAAATATTTAACAATAATTGCTATTAATTGTTATTCATGGTACACTGTATCGTCTGTATCTGTGGTGGAAGAAGAAGTGTTAATAACTGCTGATAACAGAAGTTTATCGACGTAGCATTGATTTCGACATGATTTAACTGTATCATTTATGTTAAGCTATTCAACATTTCATGCCATAATTTGTATCTAATTTTATGCGATAAAAAATATTGCTTTTTGTAATTTTATTACTTTTTAATAAATTGAAGTAGGTATTTAAAAAATTCAAAATAAAAATTACGAGGGATGCTGCATTTCCTGCGTTCATTCATGAACAAAATATGTTGTACGCTGTTACATAATATGAAGAAAATGAAGAGTAGCTCCGTCCCTTGGCACCTTTCCAAATATATACTCTTAATCTATATAGTCTATATTTTGCCTGAACTTTTTTTCGGGTTGTATATATTCACTAAATCAAATTGCACCTAACATGAAACGTTAAATATGGGTGATCACATGGATGTGGATGGCCATATTATATTAGGGTACGAATCATAGAGTTTCACTCTACGGTACGAATATGAAGAATATCAGAACACAAAATATTGTCTTATTCTGTTATCAAAAAATCAAAATCAGTATGACCTGATATATGAAAAAAATAAAATTGGTTTGTTATTCATGAAAAATATCATATTCATCGAAAATTTAAATTAATTGACTAAAGATCGATAAGTCAAAATATGTTTTTAATAATCATCAAATCTAAGTTGATGTTCACCAAGAAAGTTGATTTTATTCTTATTATCATTTTTATTTGAAACTTGAACAGTGACAATGAATTTTTTTAACTACGATTGAAATAATATTGTCTGTATAATCACGATTATAGTGACCGAACCTTGTATGAAAATGGGTAGAATACGATTCCGTACGGTGTTTTAATGCAACGTTGCCACGATTCATCGTAAAGACATGTATCATATATCGTAGTATATGTATTATAGTGATATAAACATACGAATTACTAGTGTGGAATCGTAAGAGAACGTCAAATGCACGGGTTTTAAGGGGTTTGTATAGGCAATTTTAAAGATATTTAAAGCGGGCGCATTTTAAGGGGCACAGTAAAACCAATTTTAAACAAATATTAGGATTAATATAAAATCTAACAGTTTAAAAATATTTTAGTACATTTTAAAATTAATCTAAAATAGTCTCATACATAGCATAATTGTACACAGTTGCAGAACCGAACATCACTCACAATCCATAAGCAAAATGTTATGTGGTTAAAATTATCCATGATAATATTAAATATATTATCATAAATTTTATGATAATATTGTTATCTTCACTGAACCGTGCATTGACACATTAACTACACGTGCGCCTGGGTATCGAGATACGCGACATAAATTTGACAACGTTGCACCCAAATTCATATGAAATCGTATCGTATTTCATGGGAACAATGAACTTACGGAATCGTACTCGTCCCTATGAAAATATCATTACAATCGAAATTTGACGATTTTTATATTCTACATTAGTTGTGCAGCCAGGTTAAACATTGATTTTTTAATTGATTTATTTGTTTTTTTAAAAAAAAGAGGAATCTAATACGAAAATATTCGAAATAATATTATGCTCGTGTATTAATCATCAAGCTAAGTAATTATTGCATGTTGTTTGTTGTTTGTACATTGAACATGCACACCACATCAATGTATATATACACACGATTCTAACGTTATTTTACATTTAATTGGTAACACTGTGCACGCGTATTTTAATATATATTATAATTATTATTGTTATTTTGATATTCACGCGTGTATTGCTGCAAAATGCAATGCTCGTCCTCCGGTTTTCCGCGACCAGATTGGTTTAACTGTTCTTCCATTTAATTCCAGCCGTAATTAATTATTTAATATTCCATTCCACGCACCGGCGGCGATTTCATATTGTTTAGTTATAATCTTATGCATACACCGCCGTCGCCTTATTCTATATCATAACGTCCAAAAGCTGCAAACTCGCAATGACGTCATTTAGTTTTCCATTTCAACCCCTTCCTGTTTAAAAAAAAAATATTTCGACAAGTAACACACCCATGACAACATAATTTATTTGAAAAAGTATATAATCTTATACAACAATTTAAGACTAATTACATATTATAACTAATTATAGGTAGTACATAAATACATACACAAATATAAGTTAATATATCTAAATTATTGAAAAACAATCTATAATAAATATGGAAAAAATATAAATTATATAATATATAGCATAAAAAACATTAACGGAGGTAGGATGCGTCAACATTGGAACGATTATTTTCTAATTGGTTCATTAGCTAAGTAATTAGAAGTACACCAGGGAATGTAGAAAGGAACGTAAGATCGAGATATGCGTTGTGAAACCTTAAAGTGTATTAAACTTAGTAGTAATGGAGAATCAACTTTTCCTGACAATAATCCATTTAAGAAATTCAACCCTAAGAAATGTCTACGTTTTGAAAGAGTTTCTAAGGCAAGGGAATTAGATACAGGGCTGTAGTCATATAGCAGATGGAGAATAATATAAAATCAGTAAAACTCGAAAATGTACGTTGAACTCTTTCCACCTAACAAGAGTTTACAGTGGTATGAGGGTCCAAAATAATAATGAGTAAGTGAGAAAAACAATAATTTCAAAGTCAAACCAAGTTTAAAATCATGAGCTAATCTTTTAATAAATCAAAGCATTTTGAAAGCTTATAATATATCATATCAATATGTGGTCCGAGATGTAGGCAATTATTGAATTTGAAACCTAGGTCTACATCACTATTAACACGTGAAATATATTGAATCGTATAGGCCATAGGGTTACTTAATGGTAGAACACTTTTTTGTGAATGATATAACATGGCATTTTTCGAAGTTCCGTGTGAAACCCAATAAATGGAACCATTTAACAAAATTATTTAAGTCATTTTGGAGTCTACTACAATCATCCAAAGAGTCAATTTACATATTTAACTTTATATCACTTGCAAAACAAAATAGTTTGCTATGTTTCAAAATATTACATGCACTATTGACAAATAATGAAAATAGAGGTGGTGATAAATTATCTCCTTGTGGAACACCAGAAGTGAACAAGAAAACATTAGGATTTATACCAACTATTTCAACTATAATATACCTATCACAAAGATATGAGAGATACCAGGATAGAAAAAGTTCGCCAAAACCTGATGCTCTAAGTACCTTAATTAATACCTTATGATTCACCGAATCAAGAACTTTTTTAAAGTCAGTGTAGATTATATCTACCTGAGAATCATATTTAAAAGCATCAAAGAAATTATTTTGGGCGATATTTACACTTAAAAAGACATTGCTTCCATAGCGAGTTACATTCAAAAGGAGTTGAACAATCTCGAATTTTTTTTCTGGCAACGCCGGGTAATTCAGCTAATATTATTCAGGTAATATTTGATTAAAATTGTATTTAGAAATGTATATGTTATATGATAATTTTTTTTCCTTAACGCATTAATTTGGTCTTTATTGTGTACTGAAGATGATAACATTGTTATCAAAATACATATTTACAAATAAAAAAAAAATAATTTTTAGGAATTGAGTTTTATCTATTCATTAAATTTAAATATCCATAAGTATTCTTTATATTTGATTTTTGAGTAATTTTAAAACTAATATTGTTACTATACCATAATTCATACAATACCCACTTAAAAAAGTGATCTAAAAATATAGACATCCACTTAACCAGTATTTTATTTATATATACAAATTAAAGATACCTATCTAATACTTAATTTGCTTTATTTTTAATTTCATGGGAATTTTGAAATAACTTTAAAAAATTCTTAAGTCAAGTCATAATTTTTTTAATTTTTATTGATTTTTTGGAGGGGTTTTACTCACAAAGCCCTTTATATTTGCCCCTGAATGATATTGATAAATTAATATTTTACACCGCATAGCCAATAACAATATAAAGGTATGTAAACAGTGCATTTTTAAGGAATTTTCACTGAGCAACAATCAAAAATGAGTCAACATATACTTATACAATCATCAGATGTGGATTTTATGCTTATCCCTCAATGTTATTAAAAAAAATATATATAGTGGAAATACTATGGAAGGATAATTACTAGTAAGTTATAATGTATAAATGTATAATACACCTAATAGACAAAGGAAAATTATAGTTATAATATTAAATTAAATTTAAATATATTTTTAATAATCTTTTAAAAATATTGACAACCTTTAATGTTCGCATAAATAATCAAATAACCAAAAAACAAAATGAAGTTTAACATTTAATTGTTTTACTTAAGATTTTCACTGGGCGACATTTATGCACTGTATGTAAATACATGTATAATATAGATATAATCCTTATATCATATAATAGCATCACTTGGCCGGGGATTAAAAAAGGACCAATATATTATCAATATGCTCAAGCATTGTTTTTTTTATTGCAAATATTTTATGGGGAACAAATTTTATTTATTATCAAAAAGTGTTGTCAGATTTTTAATTTATTGATGTCATTATTACTTCAGTTATATTTTTGTACTATCGAAACAATAACGATGTAAAAGAATTCTTAAGGTATTAGTATTATTATCGTGTTTATAGTTTATACAAATGATTCTATTAAATATAAGAGAATCATTTGTATTAATTACTATATAATTATAATAATATAGGATTACCATCTAAACACGCAATCCAGATCGGTCTTACTCATTTTAAATCTAATATAGGCCTTGTTGAATTTTAAATTGAATCTATTGTGTATTATGTAACAACAATATCCTGACATAATGGGAATATTATTCTTTTTCGCCTTTTTTGCGGTCACGTAAAACAAATATGCAAATTAGCTAGCTCCTCTGCAGCCCTAAAATATTTTTGGAGTTAAATAATATATCGATACTAGATCAGGTTAAGTTTTGAAGAATTATTTAATCCCGGGACGAATTGGTCTTTCAAATAGGAATAAAATATTTCAGCTGAGTTTTATAATAATTGAGTATTAGGCCGGGTTGGTTTTTTTATCTAAATAAAAAGTTTGTCCCGGGTCAAACCTATATACAGAACCAACAAGTTGTGTAACTATGTTAACCTTTTATACATATTATTGTACATTAACTTTTATAATATGTGTTATCTAGCATAATACTGAAAGTGTTGTTTCACACGATACACAATACTCTTGGGAATAGTAACGGTCAAATGTAACATATTATGTAAATTAGCAAACACGATTTTTTTAAAAATCTTTTTTAGCTCCTTTAAATGGTCTTGACTATAATTTATTGGTACCCGTTATTATAATAATAATGATTACAAATAGAGTAATTAAATTTAAAACGATTGCGGGGAGTTGAGTTAGGTCAACACGAGAGGAGGCCAAGTCCATCCCTGTGACGTAAATGTGCAGCTCACATGTATGTATATTGTATATATATATATTAATTTTATATTATTTTCATCGAAAAATGAATAATATAAAATAAATATCATAATCATTAATAAACTCGATTATTACAAAAATAATATTTAAAAAGTTGGTCATAATAGTATAAGGGATTTGAGACTGGCATATAAATTTGTATGAGACAATCGATTTTAATTTTAATTTTTAAATATTGTTAGAGTAATGTGTACGATTATATTTATATTATATTTTGAGGTTTTAAAAGTTAAAACCTAAAATTACAATTTTTAGGACATAAATATATACAAATCGATAATTGCTATAAATTAGAAGTCTCTATTTCACGTGATGCAGTGAAATTAAAATTCATGTACATAATCATGTGAAATTAAATCACGTGAAACTATTTTACGTGATTATGTATATGTGCATTTAAATTTCACGCTCTCCTGTCACACATCGCTGTAACGCTCTACCGTCACATTCCAACGTTACACGTTTGCGTTACATGTTGCCGTAACACTCTTCCGTCACACGTCGATGTTACACGTTTCCGTTGCATGTCACCGTAATGCTCTACGTCACGCTATCCTGTTACACGTTGTCGTAACGCTCTACAGTCATACTACAACGTTATGAATTTCCGTTACGCTCTTCTGTCACACGTCACTTAAGGAATTTATTCGTAGTTCCGTAGTCAGCACACGAGAAAAGGAGAACGAGAATAAATTATAGAGTGGCAAATGATAAATATATCGAATGATACATAAACTCATTTCACGTGAATTGAATTACAATTCCCGTTCAAGCCCGAGACTTCAACTATAAATAGCTCAAATTTGAGGGGATATATTTGATCACATTAATATGATATATAGGTACCTAGTACAAAAATATATGTATTATGTAAATTTAAAATTCTAGGACCATTATTTACCACATAATTACGAGAAAATAACCATATAATATATTTTAATGAACACGAGTTTTCCCAAAAAATTACCTCTCTAAAGTATCCAAGTCATTCTAAGTATTTACTCTAAAGTACCTTTGGAAGTACAACTAGAACCAATTTGTTACTAGAAATTTGATAAGCAAGGTACCTTTGAAGCTATACTAGAAAAATCGGGGGAAAAAATTCTATTATAATAATTGAATTTTAATAAGTAATGGCCGAAAAAAAGTTTATATTACAAAAATAATGTATATAAAATGATTAAATAAAAATGTTTTTTCGACAATAAAACGATCAAAATAATTGTTATCGAAACGTCGAAAATTATATTTCTTTGCTTTGCCCGGGAGTGAATTTTTCTTATTTCTAAATTTTTCGTATAAACTATACCTAAATGCGGATTAATGTCTGTTGAGACGACCGCTTTTATAATGGGTCTATATATATATATATATATGTTGTAGGCGGGTATAAAATCCGGTAAAATGCTCGCAATTGTTATAATATGAGGGACGACTAAACGGCAAAATGGAGCGTAATAATTGGGAATTAATGTCGTCGTCGGTGGATAGAGATTTTCAGTTTGCGGGCTAGCGATGGGGAGGAAACGACGGTGTAGAGGTCTCGTGGTCCTGACAGCCGAAAAGCTAGAGACGTTTTTGTTATCGAAATGAAAGATAGTCATAGTCCCTGGCGCGGTGTATAATCCTCGCCCTTTCGCGTCCCTTCACCGCGTTCTCCGTTAAACGTGTCTCATTCACCGGTCCTCTTGCCAAGTCCCACGTATATATACCATCCCTCCCTCCTTACGCCTCTGCCTGACTTGTTTTCAGAGGCAGTTTTCTATATTATTATTATTATTATTATTATACGCCCTGGACGTTTTCCACATCATTTACACACTCTCGACGCTTTGTTCGTTTCTTCCACGGAAGTTTTTTTCTCTCTCCTTGTTTTTTTGCTTCTGCTCCCTCTCGTCGCGGACTTTTCTAATCTGTACAGGGTGTCCCGAGAGGTTTAAACGGCCAAAACTTTGGGAACGCACTCGCGCGCGCAGTGGAATCGAAAACCTATTTGGTGTTTTGTCAAAATCGGATACACATAATATGTAGAGGTATAGCTGTAATAAATTAGCCAATGTTCATTTTTGAATTTATCACTCGAAATTGATTCTCCACGAGAGATTTATAATCCTTCGAGTTTTCGAAATCCTCGAGGACTAATAATTTTCGTTTCGATTAACAGATGTATTCGAGTATTCCGAATATATAGGTACTTTTTATAGTTTTCTTTAGTTCAAAATATTGTATCGCAATTTTAAAATAATCCCACACAAGAAGATAAAAATAAGAACATGTCCCGTTTTTTTTTGGGATAAATATAAATTGTATCTTTGTAAATATGCACAAAAATAAATAATGTATGGAGTATCGGATTGTATAGGAACGAATATGAAAAAAATATTTAAAAGAACTCTGCTATGACTCATCATTTATCACAAATTATTATTAACTGATTAAGTTGATGTTTTTGTCACTGTATTAAATGTTGATTTCGTTCAATGAGACCACGTTATTACAATTCATTCTAAAAACATTTTTTTCTTTATCGACAAAATTCTTCTCCAAGTACGCATACAGGTATACAGTTTTTAGTTAAATATTTTATAATTTACTCTTTTTTTTTACTAAACACCTATTAATGATGGTTGATACATGTACTAATATTTAAATTTCGACAAATTTCTATTGACTATGTTTAAATTTTAAAATAAGTTTTTATGTAAAAAAAAAAAAAAAAAAAAAATGGGATGAAAGTCTCAGATAGCAATATTGGAACATATAAAAATTGTGAAAATATGTCTTTACCTTACTTTAAACCATGTTTCCAAATAAATATTAAGGTATTGTAACCGTTCTGTCTTTTTTTCTTTTATCTCATATTTTTTTTGTAAATCAATGTTGTGATTAAATATTTTCATAATGTTTCGATGAAAGGTTGCTTCAATATGAAACCGACCGTATTGTTTTAATTCTATATTTTTCTGCTATGCATATAATACCAACATTTTTGAAAATATTTCTAACATAGAAAGTAAATATTAATACACATAATGTCACCAAATTAATATTTGTATACATTATTGGAGGAACAATATACCTGAAATATGTAATTACTATCTGGGATAATTATGATAATAATTCGAAAATTATATAAAAAAAAATCAATTTATTACCTATTTGTATTAACATTAAAAAAATCAAAATATAACAAAAATACTAATATTATTGATGAAATATTCAAATATAATATATTGTTTAGTTTAAAAACGGAAAAGTTATTAAATAGAAATTAATGTACGTATAATTTAAGTGTTTTACTTTTATTAACAGCGAATAATATAATAAAAAAGAATTTCATCGATATAATAATTTCTTTATTTAAACAGAAAAAATAAATTATAGGTATCTTAAATAATTATTTACTATTTATTTGTGTGTGCAAAATTTAAAAATAAATTGTCATGAATGCGAGTTGGTTAAGTAAACTCATAACGAGACAACGAGTCTATAAAAATATTTGATAATATTGGTTGTTATTATTATTATTACTCAGAGTTTAAATAAAATAAGTCAATAAATTTGGGTATGATAAATATAAATACATTTACCTACATATTTAGCACAATAATTTAGGACAACAGTACATATATAGACAAAAAATAAGTACGCATGGTCACCATAATTCGACGATATTTTGGTACAAAGGCGTAATACTTAAGTTTTATTTCATAAATATTTTTAAAGGAGAAACAAAAAACAATGTCAAAAACTAATTTTATTAAATACAATAAATATCATTATCAACTAGATTTGATAGGAAATATTATTCAATAATATTATATTTTGTAATGAATTTATGTTTGAAACACAAATTGTTGTATACGCCCTTCTTTCCTATTTATTATCTAAACGCTCATTTGTTGACTAGTGTTGATAGGATTATCATTTTTATTATTTTACTGGGAAAATATTAATTTACCTCTAAAATTATTATTTTCATCTATTTTAGGCCTAGGGGATAAACTGACGTTTAGATATTATTGAATAAGTTAAAACCATTTATTTTGAAAGGGGCTAAAAAAGTCCGAAAATATTTTCACGAAAAGTATTTAGTTAGAAAAATATTCAACTAGAAACATATTTTCGCCGAAAAGTATTTTGTCCGAAAATAAATTAGATGAATAATATTTTGACCGAAACGTTTTTTGTTCGAAAATAAATTAGACGAAAATATTATCACAGTCTTTATCGAACATATAATATTATAGGTATATACTCTGTGGAACAGCAATAGAAATTAGATAATAAAGGAATTTATTACCAGAGAGTAATAATTGAATATCCTTTTTATTACTAAACTAACATCACATATTAAATGATTTATCATTTAATTGTTTTTAATTGTGGTGGTAGGTAACTACCCACATAGCATTATAATATTTTGAAAATATTTTAAAGGAAATTATATTATTTTCAAAATATTTTTTAATGATTGGTAAAAAGTTGCTGAAATATTTAAAAAATATTGTAGCAATATTTTTTGGCCAAGAAGTTCACATTTCTAAAATATTTTCTTGTAATATTTTCAAAACATTTCCTTATAATATTTCCAAAACATTTTCTTGTAATATTTCC
>JAIPRL010011219.1:0-13975 GCA_025469235.1 Pemphigus obesinymphae
TATTATATTTCTTATTAATTGTATTTAGCTCGATTAATTTTCTATTTTGTTACTTAACTATATTTATTCTTTTTTTACTTCTATTGTAATATTATCTATTTACTTTACTCTACAGTTATTCTTTTATATTTACTCTACAACCTATCTTGTATTTTTTTCTTGTCGAATAATTTCTTTTATGTCATTCCCATTGTAAAAGCCGTTTGTCGTTGACTTTTAAAAATTAAATAAAATAAAATAAATAGGTATATGTAAATCTGTTTTAAATATTTTGTACCTGTATCATGTATTAGTTTAAGTTTATATTTTTAACCTCATATATTTTGTATCTGTATTATGTAAAACTGACAAACTGTTATTATTATTTGTAAATTTTTATTCAATTTTAATTGTATATTATATAAATATTATAAATATTACGTTAAGTCTCCTCTTTATATTTAATTTATATTACTATGTATGTTTTTATCTGTTTCAGATGGGCTCTGATGATTTTTATATTTTTAGTAATATCTAACTTATTTTATTCAATTTTTTTTTTCAATAACTCTGTAAATAATATGCATACTATATAGATATCCTGTAAATATACATTTATATTATTAGTCATTCTACTACCTATAAATGTATTTTTGTGTTTATAAAAATAAAAGAAAAATACATAATTATTATTATATCATGAAATATTTTATTTAAAATAATGTGTATATATATATATACTCTGTCCCAAACTAGAGGACTTACGGTCGCACAAGATGGGCGTGGCTTACGTGAACCTACATCGGTGTTGTCGCACTCGATTACAGAGGGGCGTATTATTCTCACATCAACCGTTAAACCAGCATTTTTATACTTACTAGCATTATATCGTACTAGCATGTTCGTTGTGATGCGCCATTCCTTGTTTACATGAGTGCATCTTGGCCACACTATCTTTTCGTTTCGAGATGTTACGTGATAACATTTTCTGTCTCCGCCCAAGTGATAATATACGTAATCTATGCTTAGCATTTTCATAAAATTATTATTTATTACCAAATTTATATAGGAGATCATTATCTATGCAGTAGTGTAACCTTTTTTTTAAAAATCTATTTTTAAATTCCAATAATTTAAATATGTCTTTGAAATTAAAATTTCGGAAAAATTTATACTGCAACATAAATAATTATCTCGTCTATAGGTTTGATATTAAGTAAACTTTTTATTTCAATATTTGAATAGTCAAAGTTGTGATATAAATGGTGAATTTTGTATATGTATTATCAATAATTAGTTAGACGGAGATAGCTAATATCATTACGTTCTCTTAATCTTTAAGTATATATTCTACTTTTACGTGAAAAATACTAAGTAATAACCGAATCTTATGTTTTTAGACGGAAATAAAAACAAGTAAATAGTAAATTCCAAAATTTGTTGTTTTTATATTGCAAATTAAAGAAAATGATTTTTATTTTTCAGTAGAATATTTATTTAATTATATTATCGTATTTAGCCACTAAACCTACTTTTATCCTAAATATAAAATAATAATTACAATTATTATTTATATATCAAATGACAACAGAGAAATTATGATCATTTTTTTTGACAATGACCTAGTATAAAATGTTTATTATAATAAATTTGTTTACAGGTATTGTTAAAAATAATAATAATTAGAATTTTTAACAATAACTGTTAACAAATTTATCATAAAAAACATATTCTTAATCATTTTTTACTAAAAAATTTATTATTATGGTAAAAAATTTCTCTCTTGTTATTTGATATAAATATAATAATTGTTATTATTTGTTAATATATATTTATGATAAAAGTAGATTTAGTGGTTAAATACAGTATTATAATTAAATAAATATTCAAACAAAAATATATTATACTCAAACAAAATTTTAGATTTTATTATATTTTATAAATATATTACCAATACTTATTTTTTATGTAGAGAGAGAAGAAACTTTAATTTTAAAAAATCAAACGGAATGCCTAAAACATAGGTTGCCATATATGACACAGCATACTTAATCGATACAAGGTACATAGCATAGAACATTTTTTTTTTTGACAGTGATGAAAACAATAATACGGAGAAAAAAAATACATAGTTATAGATACTTCTAAAAAAACTAATGAGTGAATAAATAAATACATAATTTGATAGTATAATAATTAACAAAAAGAAAAGTTAAAACATTTACGTAGATTGTAAGTGGAAGTTAATAATATATAATGTGTCCTTCATGACTAGAAGACACATCTTGCACAGTTCGTCGACTGATAGACCATTTGCTTTGAAGAATGAGACCAGCAGTGACGAAGCCGTTCCTATGGCCCCAAACCATAAACCGGTGAATTCCCATTGAGTAATGCCGTAGGATTGAATTAAGTATGGTATGCATGGAGTGTAAATTTATTTATTTTCCTCATCGACTGATATATCTTGCCTGTCGTCGTTCATTTCCCATCGTATGGTGGAATAAAGAATAAGACCTTCGCCTCTTCTTCGATCTAGGACGATAATATCTACTCTTCTCTTTTGAGTGCTGGTTCCATCATGAATCTCACAGTGAACCTCTTCGTAGCTTTCAAAGCTTTTACTCTGGAACAGGTTTGCGAGGGACGTGCGAACTTTGTGGTATGCAGAGTTTCGAAGGAGTTCAGTTTTAAGACAGGAGCCTGAAATGTGTGGCAGTGTTTTGATTATTTTATTCTCACTGCAGAATGGAAATCTGCAGTGGTGGCCACCAACACCACGACCATCTGTACTTCAATTTGCCATTGAATTCATAGACATTTTAATTGCGTTTATCCACTCAACGCTGGTCAGTCCTTTTTTGTTTAATACCCAGGCATCGATTAAGGTACAACATTTATATCATTTAGTTCCAATCCCTCGTTGACACAGTTCGTACCATTTTTTGAACTCAGCGAGTCTGAGCTCCGATCTGATTGCACTCGCATTTGAGCCGATTACACCACCAAAGTGAGCTCGGCAAAAAGTTTCCTCTTCCTTTACGTCACGGGTGGCATAAAAATATGCATCGCGAACTGAAGACAATCTCTTAGAAATAGCGATATGTTGGACTGGTGCTTCCCATATTGTTCTCAGCATACCTAGACCCCAATATTTACGGCCTGTATAGTAAACGGGGAGTGGCGTATCCGCGGGGATGCTGCAAATCTCACATACGCCTTGTTTTACTAGCATATCCACTCGCTTCAGGAATAGTTGGTCCTAAAGATTTATTGGACTGTTTGCGGAGAATATACTAGCTTGGAATATACATATTGGTCTAGTATGTTGATTTTTCGATCTCCGCGTAAAAGAGGTGATGTTAGCAGGCTTCTAAAATATTTTTCTAGCTGGGCTAAAAATTATTTTCGGTCGAACACACTTTGCCGCCTGAAATTATTGACCCCTAGATATTTAGTAGATTCTTTCTCCCTCGCGTAGGTATTACCAAACGGTCCAGAGCTGTAATATCTTCATGCGTCAGGTGACCATTTTTTACGTTTAAGATTTAGATGGATTTATTTTTGGCATTCCTATTTTAGTGAACATCTGGTTCATCATGTCCAAGACTATCATTGCTCTGGCTACGTCCTTGGCAATGATAATATTTTCGTCGGCGAAAGCCATTGCGATAATATTCTCAATCTCAGGAATTATTTGAAACCCGTAAATGTCAGCGATATCATGGTCAGTGATTTGTTTCAAGATGAAAGCCTGGTAGAGAATGAACATGGTTGGAGATAAAGGAGATCCTTGTAGGATCCCGCGGTTTATAGCAATACTTTTAGATCACTCTTGATTGACGTTTATTTTTGTTAAACTGGTGGTTATAAGTGTAGACACCAATGAACGCAGTGAACAAAAAACATTGGTAATGACTAAAGTGTGTGTTTTATATGTTCGTGATCAATTGTGTCGAATACCTTTGTAAGATTTAACATTACCACGCAACAGTTGGTTTTATTTGAATTAGTAACGCGCAAACAGCCGTCGACCAGCATAGTATTAACATCGGCTCCTGCGACACCTGACACGAAACCACGTTGCACGCAGGAGAATGAAACGTGAGAACGTAGTTCGTGATCAAGGCTTCTCTCGATCTTATCAAGCTAAAAATCGTAATTAGGCGCCAATTTTTTAAGTCCGCTGGAACGTCTTTGTCCTTATAAATACTGACTGTTCTTCCCATCCTACATTTTTAAGGAACATAGTTCCAGGCGAGCATGACATTTGCAATATTGTGGATAGCTGGTGCTGCTTGACGTGCCTTAGATAACGCATGATCACTCCATTAGGCCACGGACTAATGTTTATTGCGATGTTTTTCATGGACTGAGTTATAGAGTTTAATGTCATAACGTACGGTTCGACAGTGCCATCAACAACAGTGTCGTATTCGTCACGGATTGATTCGTTAAGATGTTCGAATACCTCTCGAAAATAGTATTCTATTATGTTGGACTCGATCTTCGTTTTCACGTTTTTCTTCATGTTAAGAAGGCGTCTGGCCACTTTGCGCCATTTCGTAATAATATTGATCAGATGATCTTTGCTTTTGGCGTTTCGTCGCTCTTTGAGGGTTTGTGGAGTTTTTATAAAGACGATCTACATTACTAATTGTACCCTCATTACGTTTCCTATAGTATTTCACTGCTGGATGCAATGGACCTGGTAAACTATTATTAGCCTCGAAGACTAAAACTAGATACAGGTTTATGGTAATCGCTAACCACGTTATCGGTAACCGAGGAAGCCAGTAGAGTTTCAAATTGAACCGCATATGATTCTGTTTTATCATTAAGGTGCTGAATTCCATTTTCGACGGTGGCCTGAGCAATGGGTTCTCCGGTTACATTAAGCGCGTGGTTGTGGATAGCCACATTTTCTTGGTTTAAATTCTGAATTAGCTGTTGCGCGCGGATCTCGGCGCATCTGCCAGAACTTTTGGCTAGATAAATATTTAGGGATACGTATTCTTTATTCCAGAACATTTTGTTGTTGGTTTTATGCGCCTAAGAATGTTTGGGTCAGCAACATGAACATTCATCCATGGGTGGTAATGCAATACTTTCGTCCATTTTGTTACTACCCGGTCTGAATTGGCTGGCTAGATCCCGTGTATTTGTCTCTCGGAGTCGCTATTATTGCTGTTTGTGGGGTGGGGGGGCAATTTAACAGCGTTTTGCTAAGGTCCACAATACGCTATCTTCGTGATTTAAATTTCCCGCCACTGGTAATTTGAAATGCATGCCGACGGAGAGCTGTCTTATTGACAAAGTGCACGGTCCTGCTACGTTGTTCCAGACTCGAGAAACAGCAGTTTTGATTGTTTACGTTGAAAATAGTCGTTAATGGAAATATACATGGGGGGGGGGGGCGTGCTGGTAAGATCTTTGCGAGGCTGAAGCCCCAAGCGCCGAATTTCTAACCCAGCCGTTCCAAAGATACGGAAGGGGTCGGAAATAAGGGGGGAAAATTTTTGATATGATATAGAAATGTACCTGTAATATGATATGGCAACACTGTTGTGTATTATCAGTTTTTCTCAATTCATTGCCTTTTATATAAATTATGATTTTAAAGTGTGTTCGTATATATTTTAATTAATAAAGTATAATATATTGTAATGTGTCTTTATTTAATAAAACACAACATGGTGTCAGGTGAGTGGTACTGATTCCTTATGAGTCGAAAAAAAGAAAGATCAAACGGAAAATTCTGGATCAAAAAGTGATAAGGCAATAAACGAGCCTCAAAAACAATCCAAAACGAATAATGTTCAAATGTCTACGAACACGATCACGATGTCGTCAGGTCTAATTGGTAATGTCAGTCAACTATCCTTAGATGGACATTTATGTCAAAACTGAATTGATTGGTTACAAGAATTTAATATTTATCTGATTGCGAGTGGCTATGATAACCAGCCTGAAGTTTGAAAAATATTAATATTTTAACATTTTATTGCAAAAGTTGCTTTAAAAATATATAATTCATTTAATGTTGACATTAATGAATTTACATTAGATAGTCTAATATTCAAATTCAATGAATATTTTATTCCTCGTAAGAATATTACAGTCGAACGCCATAAATTTTTCACTCTGTACCAATTACCCAATGAATGCATTAATGAATATGTAGTGGATCTAACAAATAAAAGTATGTTTTGTGAGTTTGAATATCTACGAGAAAGTCTAATAAAATATATGTTAATTTATGGTTTAAATAAAAACTGTTTTCACATTAAACAATTCCTTTTAAAAGAAGATGATCTTACGTTGGAGAAGGCATTAAAAATCACTTCATCTATGAATCGCAACAAAATCGCAACAAAGGATTAGACAACTGGATGAAAATGAAGGAAATAAAGAAACAAACAAAGAAATATTTGCTATCCAATCAAAAGAACATTTCAAGTGTCGAGGACATAATCAAGGGTCACATGTTTAAAAAAGTCGTTGGTCAACTTCTTCGGACAAAAATAATTGAAATCGTGAGTCTTCACTGTCCAGTCAAACATCCAAAGTCAAAAAGGAAGTTCAAAGAAAATGTGTGTTAATTATAATAGTAATTCTAGTCGCACCTGTAGTCGTTGTGATCAAAGTCATAAATATACATGCCCTGCCAAACGTATTCAATGTCATAATTTGTTAATTAAAAAAATTAAAAATAAAAAAATAGTAAACTTCGTATATGTTCAGATCCAAGAAATCTTAAAAAGGTCGTAAAACGTTCACACTATCCACTTCCTAGTTTTAAAAGTGTTAAATCTAGATTAAATGGTTCATGTTATTTTTCTACGCTAGATGCAAGCTCTGGTTTTTGGATGGTACCAATCGATGATGAAAGTGCTAATCTATGTACATTTAACACACCATTTGGTGGCTGTAGATTTATTAGACTTCCTTATGGGTTAAATTGTGAATCTGAAGTCTTTTACAGGGTGATGACTGAAAATTTTTCTGATATTAATGGTGTATTTCAATATGTAGATGATCTTATTGTATATGCTCAAACTAAAGAACAGCGTGATTTCATTTTAAAGAAGGTATTTAAAAGAGCTCATCAAATTGATATAAAATTTAATAAAATAAAATGACAAATAGGAGACCAAGAAGTTAAATTTTTGAAACACATTTTCAACAAAAATGTTGTTATGCCAGATATTGAAAAAGTAAAAGCTATAATTGACTTACCTACTCCAAAAAATGTTAACGACTTACAAAGGTTTCTAGGTATGATTAACTACCTTGGTGCATATATACCTAACTTAGATCTTGAATCTAGTATATTACGTGATTTGTTAAAAAAATATTCTTTATGGCAATGGAATGAAAACCATAATAAAGTAATTGGTCACATAAAAAAATTAATATCAACATTCCCTGTTTTAAAGTATTTTGACTGTTCAAAACCTATAACAGTATCAGATATATATAAATATATATTACGGTACCGTATGGATACAAGAACAAGGAAGAAGAAAAAGCTGACCTGCCGTAGAATGATGTTCAATATTCTTTGTCCTGGCGACAAACATTAACATTATAAAATATAAAATTTTTAAAATAATGAATATTTAAGGTGTTTAATAATGGACTTTTCAAAAATTCAATTTATATATAAAATTATACAAAATATAAGTGTTTTATAATATTTCTGGAAATATTGGTTCAGAGTACTTATTTATAATAGTGTTTAAATTATAATAAATGTATTATGAGTATAATATGGATTATCTTATAGTTTATATACCATCTATAGATTTTTTTATTTATTTCAATACACTGAAAAATATAATTCATAGTTTATTCTAAACATTGTTGTACTTCTGTTATACCTATTCTGAATATCGATTCAGGACTGAATTTTATATAATACATTAAATGCCCCATGATAAATGATTGGATGTTATATTTTCTAAGTTAGGAATATCTTATAATTTTATTTTCATTAAAAATGTAAGCATACTACAATCTATATATTAATATAGTAATAATAAAACAAATAATAATTCTAATAGAAATTGACTATTAAAAAATAAAAATATTTATTTAAAACCTTTTTTAGATAAGATGCATCTATGTAAATATTAGTCATTAATTTGTATCTTGAATAAATTAATACATATCGGATATATTAGAGTTATTATAAGACAGTTTTTGGACCCTATACATTTCATGTACACCAGTCATTAATGGTGATGCTTACTATTTACATTTTTCCTACCATACGTCTGATATAGAA
The DNA here is from genome assembly GCA_025469235.1 of Pemphigus obesinymphae. NCBI lineage: Eukaryota > Metazoa > Arthropoda > Insecta > Hemiptera > Aphididae > Pemphigus > Pemphigus obesinymphae. Next base: position 8,270 of record JAIPRL010011219.1, read on the forward strand.
TAATTGAAGTTAAAAGTTTTGTGCTTTTTAAAATAATATACAATTGGAATTCGTTCATATTTAGTGAAAAGCTATTTGAAGTGCACCATTCGTTTAATACAATCAAACATTTTTGTAAGAGTAAATTGTCATCCAGAGATTAAATTAATTATACATTTTTGCATCATCAGCAAATAAAAAAATGTTAGAATTGACAATAGAATACACAGCATAATTCATTAATATGTTAAAAACTAGAGGAGAAAGGTGATCTTCTTGAGCGTTTCTGTAATTTACATTTATTTATATAGAATTGATATAAAGTTTGTATACATAACTATTTGGGTTCGTTGGCACAAAAATGAGTTAATCAATTATGGCATTTACATGCAGTCATATTTACTTAATACGCATTGGAGTTCGAGTATACATGCATCTAAATAATAAAAATATTTTAAATAAAAATACCAAATTTGTGCAGAAAATTAGAACAATTATGATATCTGATAAGTAATAACTGATAACCTAATCACTGCGAGTCATTAATGCGCATTTAAGGGTTTACATGGCGCATTTCTTAATCCGGGAGTAAGAGTTAATCCGATTTGATGAATTGAATTATATAATAAATGTGCATTAATTTAATATAGTACATAATAAAAGGAGTTTGGCATTACGAAGTTTTTGAATTAGTAGTTCATTGTTATAATTTATTATAGGTATATTAATGTTACATAAATTATTTTTAAATGAATTATCACAACAAAATCGTTATAAATTTAAAAAAAACAAATACACTATTCATAGTGACTGACTATATAAGTGATTTATAATAATATTCAAAACTTCCAAAAAAGACAGAAAAATCATATAAATTGGAAAAATAAAATGCCGGAAACTTGAAATTTACAGCAAATATTTACTATAACACTGTATATTGACGTAATTTTTACTAGCCATATAAATGCTAATTGTAATATATTCATATATTCAATAAAGTTTGGCTCAGAATCGTTTTATCGAAAGAAAAAATGTATTATACCAAAAGACACCGAAAATGATTATAAATTGGAAAATTCAAATGCCAGAAACTTGACACCAAATATTAACTATAGAATATCATATTATGTATATTGACGTATTTTTTATTAGCCCATAACAATATATTAAAATATACTAAAATATTTCTGAATTGTTAGATATTTATTTTTCTTAAAATTTTTAGAATTTGCCTATACTGAACCCTTTAAAATCAGTCGGTTTGAAGGGGCCAACCTAATAAATGTCAAATTTACCTCAGTCATGTATAAAAAGTTTACCCTCTGTAGACTATAGCCAATAAGTTATAATTTATAATACATTATAATTATAATTATAAACAATTACATTCCTTTCATTAAAAATTTAAAATGAGCATATTTAATATGGCTAAGGATTTTACCTAAAATTACTTTTTAGATTCTCAACGAAAAACCATGAATCTATTGGTTTTAAAATTATGTTTATTTTACACATATCTGTGCGAAGTCGGAAAAAACGATATCAACTTTCTACCACTTGTGTTGAAAATTTTAATTTTTTTAGAATATTAGTAACTGAATAGTTTTATAGGTTTGAAAAAAATATTCAATTACATTTTAACAAAATATTTATAATTTGATTATCACATTATTTATAATGAATTTATTTACATTAAAAATGAGAGGACAAGTGTATTATTTAATTGTTGGTTTGCATGATTTACCTCAACAAGATCCACAATTCTTATAAATTTATTTTGTTTAAGATGACGAGAGAGAAACACGTTTAAGATGTAGTTACTTCGACGATGTAGAGCAAAGCCTGGTAAAATAATTACAAACGATATTGCACGATACTCGTAATAACCCATACATAAAGGAATTTAAAACTACTCTCGAATAAGTACCTCAAAATTGTAAAATGATATATATATAAATATAATAAAATGACAATATTTTAAAGACATCATCATCCGACATTTACAATTTTCTAAATATTAAATTCAACATACCTTTACTATTTAACATAACTTCAATTTTCTCCGCCTTGTATAAAAATAAAGTATGTAAAATTAATATACGTATAATAAATTATAACAATGAACTACTAATTCAAAAACTCTGTAATGCCAAACTCCTTTTATTATGTACTATGTTTATATACAGTCGTTAATGCGGATTAATTTTGTTAATGCACATTGATTTAATACGGGATTTGGGTGCATATAAACACGTTGTTGTTAATGTGCATTAAGTTAATACACATTTATTATATAATTCAATTCATCAATTCGAATTAACTCTTACTCCCTGATTAATTTGATCACGTTGTTTACAGATATACAGATTTATTAATTCTATTATTTGATAAGTTTACAATTAAAATTCATACATTTAACTTATTAAGTTAATAAATTAATACAAAATTAAAGTTTTAACTTATTATTTAATCAATGCTCATCCTTGTAATATATAATATACGTATGCCTAACCAAGGCTTGAAACCGGTATCGAAAACGGTATCATATACCGGTTAAAACCTTTACAAAATCGAAATGAAAACCGAAACCGAAAAAAATGGATAACGGTATTGAAAATTAAAACCGAAACTTAAAAAACAGATAACGGTATTAAAAATGAAAACCAAAACCGAAAAAATAAAAACAGAAAACGGTATTGGAAATATATATCGAAACCGAAATATATAATATTATTGCTGCACACCGAGTCCATTGTTATTTTCAGCGGTTATTTATTGAATCCCGTAATATTTCGATTTTAAATTGTACATAGGTACCTACTATCATTTTTATAGGTATATATCAATAATATAAGAATATCGCAGGTAAAATACAACATTGTGGTACGTGGTTGTGTACTTTTAACTCTACTTTTCTTTCACACTTTGTGTATAAAGTGAAAATGGTTATCGGATCCGATAACCATTTTGATAAGAATTTTTACAAGGTTAATAGTATAAAGTAAAGTAAACATGGCTGGGAGGACGGGCCACGATTGCTCCGTTTCGCTTCAATCGAAAATATCCTCCGACTTGCTGTGAATCACCACGTCGAGTAAATCCATGTTATTAACAGAAGTGTGGTTGTAATCTAGATGACCCTGGATCTATTTGTTCATATACTCATACACAGCCTTAGCGTATACCGTATAGGTGAATAAAATACAAAAAAATTTCCCAAAATATATACTTAAGTATAAATACTTAATAGGTACTTTCAACTTTTAAGCTATAGTAATAAGTAACTTTATCCAAACACATGATTTACATTCGATGTTATTGAAAAAACGATTTAAAGTTACCTTCTAATTGGAATATAGTACGCTACCTATAATATGTGCTTAAAAAAAATAAAAATCAATGAATACTATATCAGATCAAGACAAGAAATAATATAATATAATTTCTATAATATTAAGTAGCCAATAGGTAGGTAACTATAATCATGGTCCACGGAGCGTAGGTATATAAACATTTTTACACCACTGCAAGCAAAATAAAAACTACAATACAAAAATCAAGATTATCTAAACATAAATTAAATCAAACTCTAACGAATAAAATAGAAACAAAAAAAAATCGGTGTAAAAGTAAAAATTAAAACTACGTTATTTAAAATCAAATATATAAAATACTGGTATTTAAAGTAAAACCGAAACCAAAATTTTTGAAACCCGTATATAAAATGGAAATCAAAAATGCGAAATACCAGCATACAAAGTTAAAACTGAAAACGAAATTTTTCGAAACTGGTATTTCAATCCAAATTGAAAATGTAAAATACCGGTATACGAAGTCAAAAACGAAAACGAAATATTTTGAAACCGGTATTTCAAATCGAAATCGAAACCGAAAATATAAAATACCGGTGTACAAAGTCAAACTATATATTTGAATAATCATAAGAAACCATGTGTTAGGTATATTTGATCAAATGTATTACCTTCAACTACCCAGAAATGTACAATATAATGATTATACTCCCAACTTAAAATTATATCATGATTAATATTATCTTCATCATTTGATTTCCACAAGTCTGACTAACGTTTCAAAAGTTCCATTATGAAATCGAACACTTACCAGGGAAAGGCAACATTGTAGACACAATCACAAGATACCTTAAAGTAGGTGAGACGCTAACGGAACCAAAGATTTACATAAGAAAAGTAAATTCCATTCAAGAAACATTAAGTAAAGAGGTAAAATATTAACTAAAAAAATAGTAGACCTACAGAAGGAAGACAGGCGAATAGAACCTACTGAATAAAAGTCAGAACACATAACAGTAGTAAATGAAATGGAACAACAAAGATCAATGGAGGGTGATGGTTCCGGACTCCGTGACGAACAGATTAATAGAAGACACCCATAACCTAGCGGGACACCCAGGAAAATACAAAATATAACAAATTCCATACATTCCTAACTTTTTGCACTGTCTTTCCTACCATACGTAAGATATAGATTAATTGAAGTTAAAAGTTTTGTGCTTTTTAAAATAATATACAATTGGAATTCGTTCATATTTAGTGAAAAGCTATTTGAAGTGCACCATTCGTTTAATACAATCAAATTTTTTTGTAGGAGTAAATTGTCATCCAGAGATTAAATTAATTTATACATTTTTGCATCATCGGCAAATAAAAGAATGTTAGAATTAGCAATAGAATGCACAGCATAATTCATAAATATGTTAAAAACTAGAGGAGAAAGGTGATCTTATTGAGCGTTTCTGTAAGTTACATTTATTTATATAGAATTGATATAAATTTGTATACATAACTATTTGGGTTCGTTGGCACAAAAATGAGTTAATCCATTATGGCATTTACATGCAGTCATATTTACTTAATACGCATTAGAGTTCGAGTATACATGCATCTATATAATAAAAATATTTTAAATAAAAATACCAAATATGTGCAGAAAATTAGAACAACTATGATCATAGATTACCATAGAAGCGACACTGAGAGCTGATAACAGTTTGTTTACAAATTTCCGAGACTCCGCCTTGAAGTTAGCAGCGAGCGCTCCGAGGCTCCGCCTTGAAGTTGCAAACGTTTATTCCTATGAAACGACAACCAAATCCTGGGAACATAATGTCGCAGGAAATAGTAGCACCAACATACCGATCCCTTCCAAGGACGGAATACTAATTGCTACATTTAAATAACATTGTAAATATAAAATAAATTAAAAAGAAAATAATATATTTAATACTTCTTCTTATTATAAAAAAATATAACATGATAAAATAATTATCCTATATTTTTTTGATGATTTAAAGGCTCAGGACTTTATGCGGACCTAGATGATGTGGGAGGTCCGTGTGGGAGGATCTAAGAATCAAATATTCAAGGATAGATACATAACCTATTTTATGACACATTTATGTTTACCAGTCCTTGTTTATCATACCACATTTTTTTGCACCTGTTACGTTTAAATTCATATTAATTAATTTTTTAATTTATGAATTTTTAATTTATTAATTTATAATTTTTTTAATTAATTTATTTAAATTTCATTAAAAATGGTTGTACGTTGTGCTGCTACAATGTGTACAAATGTACATACTAAAACTAAAAATATTGGAATAGTATACCATACATTTCCTAAGGATATTGATTTGTAAGTAAATTTTAACACCAATATTTATTTTATATTATTTTAATGTAAATA
>JAIPRL010011220.1:0-13974 GCA_025469235.1 Pemphigus obesinymphae
CGAACCCGGAACCCGGAAAAAATTAAAACCGTTTTTTAACCACGTATCAGAAACCCGGAAAAATTTTAACCGGTTTAAATCCGTAACCCGAAACCCGAAAAATTTTAACCCGTTTTGACTCCCTGGATAAAAGTATACACTTTAAACTAAATACACATTTACGCTACCTATCCTATTTCCCTATGAGATAAATTAGGTGCATTTTGTAATCATTATATTATATTGTCATGACACGCTTAAATAGCATAAAATGATCGGTTTGTTTTGTAGAACAAAATAAAATAATTTTCAAAAGACTAATTTTGTAATTTTTTCCGTTGTAATATTATGTTCGCTCTGTAATTTTTGTAGGCACCTAAATTCCGTATACATATATAGTACATACAGCCAAATTATAGTGATTATAAACAGAGCCGTAAATTGTGTGTACCCTGACACAAAATGTGTATCCTGAAAATCGGAGTGCGCAGTCTAAATTACAAATGTGTGTACCAAGTTTTATAATGTGTAATTTTAAATAACAAAAATTTTAATGTATATAAGTGAAATAGATAACGCAAATTCTGGAAGAAATTGACTTTACGCCCCACGCGACATTTTTTTCGTTCAAAATGCGTGTTTTTATACGGTTTTTTTTTTCATTGACTTAGAAATTGTTTTCGGTTATCTTATAATTTATATTTATAGGCTAAAAATTTCAAAAAATGTAATTTATTTTTTCAATTTGAAAAGAAAATGTTTTTACATCAAAAATTTACTTTAAAAAACGCTTAAAATAATAGTGTAGACAGAATTTATTTATCATATTTACTTTTTGTTATATCCAAAAACCTGTTTAAATTTATTTTCTAAATAAAAAGAGTAATACCCAAAATCAATTCAAAATCAAGTTTTTGATTTGTTTTTGATCCAAAACATTAATATTTTTTTATTTAGACATTTTTTACATAGGGTATTTATAGGGAGTTTAATAATGAGTCAATTTGGATACTTCACTTAATTTTGGATCTACAATTTATTTTAATTTTAAAACTCACAGAAATAAAATTTCACAGGATGCATAATTACTTATTTTGCTCCATTTAATGCTATGATAACAGGCTTCGATTTACTGCTATTTGGACTATAGAAATCTATCAACGATAACAATTTAATTAAAGTGTATACCCCGAAATTTGATATATTTTAGGCTCTGATTATAAAAATTAAATCAAAGTTGATACGTATTACGAAAAGAAAAGCCAAAAGCAATTTCACGTGATTTTGCAAAAAACTCCATGAGTAATTATACCTATACCACCAAAAATCAAAATACTTTTTTGTTCTTCCTCTTCTTTTCTCTTTTTGTTCTTTCCATCAACATAAATTCCTTTTACTACTCTTACTATCTCTGTCTCTTTCCTCCTTAAAACATGCACTAGCCATCTTAATCTATTCTCCCTAATTTTTTCTACTATTAGAGCCACTCCTATATATACTACCCATTATATATTTATTTTTTATTTTATCCTTTCTAGTCACTCCACTCATCCATATTAATATTCTCATCTCTGTCACACTCATACTCTGTTCTATTTTTCTATCCATAGCCCAATACTCCAATCCGTACACCATAAAAAATATTGTTAAATTTCAACTAGTTGTACTATGTAAATTTACATAGGATATTAATATGAATTTATTTTGCATATAAAAATAAGTAAATCTGTCATGATCATATAAATAAACCATATTTGTATAGATTTCTGTATGACTTTCAACTCGTAATACTGTGTAAATTTGCATAAAGTATTAATGCAAATTCGTTTTAGCTTATAAAGTAAGTAAATTTGTCCTGATTTTTTAGGTAAATAATATTTATACCAGTTTAATACTAATACTAATAGGTAAATTTACTAACATTATTGGTTGGTAACATGTTTGGTAAATTTCAAAGTGCACTAACTAAATTCAATACCTCTTAGTTACTTTTAAATAGTACTCAATATATGTTTTCTGATGGTACATTTTCATACGCACTTGCACATTTTTTCAAATTTATTTAATATTTGTATAATTAAATAGATTTTTTTTTTTGGAAGATCATTAATCTTCTCATGGTATCATAACATGAATAGGCTCTTGAAATTTTATTCAGAGAAGTACCTATGCAAAAAAATATGTTGTAACCCAAACGCATTATTTTTCTAGGGACATGATATACTCAAACATCCCTAACTTTGTATTAATTTTTACCCTAACGTTTAGCCGAAAAATATTTGAACCTAAACGTTCATGCCCAAACGTTGTCTAAATTACCAGGTAAAAAATGTGTTCTATGCCTAAATATGTTACGACTAAATAAAAATTTTAAATGCTTTCTATGGTTTCGAAAACTAACTTTACTAAATATTTTTTCAATTAAACTTATTTACCAAACCAATTTCATTTTTCGTTTGTTACATAATTATAGGTATAATAAATATCCTATATTTTATATTCGAATCCTGTAAAAACAAATTTCCAATAATTTGTATGATATTTTTTTTATTAACCTCCAAAGTTAGAGATATTTATAGCATTCGTGACAGAAAACAGACATGTCTTTGACTTGAAGTTTTATTAATTAAAAGATAGTTATTAAAACTTAACACTTTTTAAAATTACCATATAATGTTAACATAAATGATTAAAATTTAATACAATTTAATCAAAAAATTGTATCTATAATGTTTTGTGTAATTTATTTTTATCTCTCCTGAAAAATTAAAAAATTAAGAAAAATGGAGTGTCAACTTTCTGCAATTGGCGATTTATATATATAATACACGTAGGTATAATACTATAAAATATGTGTGTTAATTTAATCTTTCGTTAGTAGCGCAATATTCTGTAACATCAGTGGTACGCGTAGGATACAATTGTACCACACTGCAAATTTGACTCAATAGTCTATACATTTTATATGTTATATTTTACTTATATTATATATTATTATTATATTACAACCCTCTTCTAGAATAGCACATTTTTGAATGTTTTCAAGGAAAAAAAACTTGTTGATTCTTTTTAAAAAAAAATTCTTAAACAAAAATTGTATTAAAAATAAATTTACAATCGATTTTTATTTTAAATCCTATTTTTAGAAATAATTAAATTAAAATAAATTGCATCTTTTTTTTCTGTATAAACACGCATAAATCGTCCACGTAAAAATGTATAATACCAATATTCGCGCCGAGTACATAACATATATTTGTATCCCAGTCGACTTCAGCACGAGTGTACCTACTATATATAACATACAAATACCTAATCAAAAACTAAAAACGAATAACATTAGGCACACTTATGTACGAGAGGTAAACGTAAGTCGTCATCAGTGAATATTTTTATTATAAAATTTAGTTTATAAAACACTAACACGGAGGGTTAAAAAAAAAAAAATCACGGATTGACGATCCGGGAAAGAGACACGCGTATAGTCACGTGGGAGTCGAGCCGTCCACAGAGTAGTCGACATTGTGATAACTGTGAGCGTACACACGCCAATATACACAAGTACGTATATATAACAGTGTATATATATATATATATATATATAGAGAGAGAGAGAGAGAGAGAGAGAGATTATAAAGGGTGAGAGAGAGAGGGAGAAACTGAGAGAAATAGTTTTGATAATATTTTCGTTATTCGCGATTCCGGGATCTGCGGGCAACCGCCCAGTCCATTACGTCCGCGTGTTTACAGTGCAAACATTTTACGAAATAAACACGAGCGTCGTTTCAAATAATAATAATAATAATAATAATAATAATAATAATTAGAGACAACGCGAGAGCATCCTATACACTGTATGCTGCCCGTTCAAAAGTGCATTATCGTACAGCGTGAACGAGCTAAAACCATTCGTCTCGTATACGTCCGACAACACACTGTATTATATAATATTATTATACCGTTTAACATATATACGATATACCGTACAGTGTGTTGGCAATAGTGTATAATATATATATATATAACAGATCGTTATATACGTATACGCATACAATGTGCTTTCGCGTAAATCGCGCGGAAACAAAAAGCCGGCAAACTATAACCGTTTTAAATCGCGTACAAATATATATATAATATATATATATATGTATACATTGTATTATTTGCATGCGAAACGGTCGCAAAAGCTTTCAACCACTTGTCCTAAAACCCCGCCGACTGTCCGCGCGCCCGAGGGTTAGGCTTTTCGACCGTTGTCCACGAGCATTTGAGCGACCGGCATCGCGCCTGTATACTGACGGACTACCTACGTTCCCATACCGTTCGACCGGTCGTCATCGGAAAAGACACGTACAAAGACGTCCGCCGAGGATAGTGTGTGTTTTGTACTTGAACGGTTGGACTGCGCCCGGTCCCCTTGTCGTCGACAACCCTCGTTGAGAGTCGGTATACAGTCGCTTGGTATTCTTTATCGCGCGTTTTCCAGACGCGTGATCAATACAACCATGTGGTCATGGACCAATATCGGCAGCGAAAAGTCGTGTCGATTTTCGAAAATTTTTACGAGTCATAAATGCGTATATGTACCGCGGTGTTAATTGTCCACTCGATCTAAAGTGTTTGATAACGTTTGCAGTCTCGATCAAAATTGCCGCTATATATATATTATTACTAGGGCTGGGATTTTAACGCTTTAAAAAATCTCAAAAAATGCCCTTAAAAAAATGCAAAGTGACTTAAAAACTCAAAAAATGCATTTAAATTTATTCATTATAGCTCAAAAAGTGAAAAAAAAAAATGTTTAAATGATACTACAATAGTGTATTTTTTGTTTTATATTTTTTTTTTTTTTTTTAGTATATATTGTACGTTGTTACTTGTTTAGTTGAATGTTATTCTGTTTTCTAAATCATTCATTCTGAAATAATAATTTAAAAAATACATTTTAATATTTTAACTTGTTTTTGCTAGTTATTATTACTAACCTGAACAAAATTGTTGTTGCACTGTATTATGATATGCTGTCTTATATTTTCAAAAAAAAATGATCGCCGTCGGTCGGATAATATACTTTTGTAAGCCACTTTTATTTCACATATTTGAGCGGAAAGGCCTAACTATGATAACATTTTTATCAAAGATAACTTGTCATGCTATATAATTTATTATTCGTACCGTCAGCAGTTTGTCGAAAGTCTCTTATTAATCGCAACAATTTTCGTTGAAAAATTATCTAAAAACTAAGGAAATGCACTAAAATTGTCAAAAAATGGCCTAAAAATGCATTTAAGGTTAGTTTTGTCAAAAAACGCAAAAAAAAAAAAAAGAAACTTTAAAATAATCAGTATCGCCCAAAACACATTTTATACTTACGGACTAATGTTTCGAAACACCAGAAAAAAAAATGCCTTTGCATCAAAATCCCAACCCTAATTGTTATTACATTAGTATATGTAATAGTAATACCAATACGATTCCTGAAAAGGGTGGAATATTTCTCTCTCATTGAAACACAATAAGGATAAAATGAACATTAAGAATAGATACGCATTTCGATATTATATACCCGAAAACAATGTCGTACGCCTGATTTTTCAATAGGGGCCCGCATGTATTTGTACTCAGTAGATACAAGATTAGGCTTAAAAGAATAAAGCAGGTGCTTTTTCAGTATTATAATAAATAAAATACTGTTAAAAATATTTATATAACACTTAAAATATGGCACAAAAATAAATATAATTATAAGGGCAATGGGGGAAGTTACAGTCCTTTAGCCCCCATTTACGTATGGCCCTGGCCGAAAATATCATGTATAAATTTAAAAAATATATAAGTACTTATATACTTTTTTTTTATAATAATATATAATATAATTAACGATAATATTGTGTAGGTATATAAGAATAATTGAGAGCAGTAATATTGAAAACAAATTTCATCACTATATATACATATGGTTTACAAATAAAAGGACTTGAAGACATCCACTTATATATAATAGATCATAGATTACAACATAACAAGTAAGTCAACTACGTTCCCCTGTTGATCACTTGATAAAATATAACAATATAGGATTGCCAACCAATCAGTTTTTGGTCAGTATTTTAAATATCATGTTTTAATTAAACCGAAAATGATTGACTAGTTGTAATTTTAAAAAGTAAGTAAGAGAAAAAAGTTAGAAATAAATTGAAGTGTTGGGCTGAAAAGGGTTAAAAATAATGGACAAGATTATCTCGTTATCTCGTGTATAGAATTAAATGTGTTTTCAGAAATCTTATCGCCTCGATACCATCAAAAAACTAGAATTTGTTTTGATAAAATAAAAACGACTCGTTATAGCAATCCTTTAAAGTACCTAAGAATTTGTCTATATTGTACCCGAACTTATCTTTTGCATGACTATTATTTGTATTTTTGGTTTTAATTTCAACGGATCAACATATTCAATATACACATATACTTTTTTTTGTACATAGTATGGTGTATTTTTTTCACTTTTTTAATTTATTGTTTCATCGGATTTTGCGATACCGTTTATTGAAATCATTAAACAAATAATAATATACATACGTAAAAAACAATCAAAACACGGCTGGTATAAATGGGCACCGCATGTTGAAAAGAGGGTACTTTGACGACCGAAAAAAGCTTTTTTGATAAACAATACACCATCATATAGAATGCACATATTGCAACAATATTGCACTCAAATTAATTGTACGCGATTATGCAATTGATTTACGTCCAAAAAATACGTTTGAAATCATAACGTCTATAGTATTTTGTAGAAATATTAAAAATAAATAAATATTGCCCTTTCAAAAAAAAGTTTTATTTTTTTAATTCCTCAAACACGTAAAATATACGTATTGTTAATGATTTCTACGTGTACATTATCCATTTACTCTAAATTTAAAATAATAGACCCTTCCTAGTGCTATTTCCCAATACACTAAAGTTCCTGTAATGAACATTATTAGCAAAAAATGTCTCCAGTAAACAATCTTTTTTAGCATATTTTTAAACAACTATAATTCTTTTGGAAATTAATTTTTCTAAAAAGAAAAAAAAACGGCCGAATGAATATTGATTTATTGTTAGCTAAGTAATTTATTTTTGTTTAATTGAACAATGTTTAAAAAAAGACTGCTTAAACCGATACAAATATATTCTTTAAATATATGGTATATTATTTCATGACTTGAACAAAATATTTATTTTTTAATTTTTCACTTGATTTCAAAGTAAGAAATATTGATGAAAAAAAAAATATTTTTTAAATAAATGCATATTATATTTTGGATAAGAGCATATTTTGCATGTTTCTTGAAAATTTCAAATTAATATTTATTTCCGGGGGGTTTTTTTTTTTTTGTTTTCAGAGTACTTTTTTTCCGGCATTCTACAATATTCAGTCTTTGATATACGTATCGGAGATACGCATATATCTGTGATGCTGCCCATTGCCAAGTATACTGCACAATGTACACCAATGTAATAAATAAATGATTATAAATAGTGCATTGCATTTCATTTGTAGGGGGGAGGGGGTACTCTGTCTTGAGCTTTTGCTTCTACCAAAAGGTTGGATGTTGCAGGAGTTGTGAAGGGATTTAGAAGTTTAATAGACGGTTTGTTTTGTAACCGTCGAAGAGCCCGGGGCGGGTTGATATGGAGGAAATGCGTGGGAAGGGGGATGAGGCTATGGAATTTTTGTGTTTGAAGGAGGTGGAGTTGATGTATTGGAAGGTGGACGGAATGTCGGTGGATTTCCTGATGGTGTGGAGGGTATTGTTTTGGACAGCTTCGATGTGGGACCAGTTGGAGTTTGAGATATTAGAGGCCCGAGCGGAGAAATAGCGTAGGTTTAGATGGGACGCATGCGAGTGTTGAAGATGTATAGTTTCGGATGGAAAGAGGACTTTTGTTATTATAAATATAAATATAATATAATTTATGTACGAGTTACTTGTGGATAATTTATTTGAAATAAAATAAAACCCAAATCCACAAAAATGTAGGTACCCTTTTTTATCGTAAGCAAAATAGTATACGGTATTCCGGACACTCATTCGAGTCTGAAGATGGAAACTCTGCGTGTCCGTATACGATTTGCTTACGGTAAGAAAAGTAAATTTTCGTGGATCTGCGTTTTATTTAATTTTAAACATGATATAATTATACGATAGAATGTAAATTATAAATTTATAATACGTATTATTACAATAATTATTTCCGTCGTACACGTACGCGTATTATATTTTACGCGCGAAAAAAAAAGCACGCGAGCACGACGGCCGATCGGCGTTTTCTCGCGCGTGTGGTGGTGGCGTTTAAGAGTGTACGGGACTGTACCGGATCGCACGGAATTCAAGAGTCCGTCTCGCGTCGAAAATCTGTGATCTCCCATGGTTCGTTAGCAACCCCTCCATCAGACATTCAACAAATATCCCTTCCCTCACCGACTTCATGGCATCTTCATCCTTATCCCTATCTCAATCCATATCCTCCTCTCATTACAACCACATCGCTAAAATCTCTAAACGCCCAGTCAACTCCAGAAAAATTCGTAACCGCAAGTTATTATATATTAGTATATATTAGTGATACAATTACTAACATAATAATTTACTGGAACGTATTCTCAAAGGTAAGATATAGTTCTAACACTTGAACAACGATAATTAAATACATACCGCATTAAGTACCTAGTGCTAATATTGATATTATACAAAATCTTAAAATATATAAACTTAATTAACAATCTTAATTGCATCCACATTTAATGTTTAGAATGAAAAAAAAAACAAATTGAAAACAGATAATATACTTTAAAACTAGAGAATCAAAATTTCTGCACAAATTGTTTTTTTTTAAACTCACTGAATCAGGGCACACATTAATAAAGTAATTACTCGTCATTATAAAATATAAAATAAATAAATGTAAATTTGTAATCTGTGATCATAGTTGGATAAAAAAATTTGAATTGTTATCACCAGTTAAATACAACCAATCCGAGCTCGCGATTTGGCTCTGGGTCTCTAGCAATATGTATGTATGGTATGCTTATATATGCGTACGCGAACGACTCGAAAGGACCCGAGCACATATTATTATTATTATTATCATTAAGCCGGGTTCACAGTATTCCGTGTCGTGTCGTGTCATGTGATTGTTGTTTTTGTGGCGCTATAATTTCCGTATACCAAAGTAGAACATCGTTCAACCGTAGCGGTTAGCTATTACCAAATTTTGTTCCCTCGCTATTTTTTCGTATTTGGTTTCTGGTGATATTATGATATGTAAACAAAATAAATAAAAATAAAACAAAAACATAATTAAAGTCACATTTTCAAATTAAAATGAATCCACAAGTTAAACGGAAGTTGTATGAATATAATATAAACGAATACAACAAGTGTAATTACCGGAGACAAATATGTATAGCGTCTTGCTTATTGTATTTAGCCGAAGAAGAAAAACGTTACAAAACTAAGAGAAGGTATTTTACATTTTGTCAAATTTGAAATTGAATGTAAATCATAAATATTAAGATTTTTTTACAATAGTTGGAACAATAATATAATACAGTTTATAATCACTTACTTGAACAAACGCCATAACTAAAAACATAAAATTGTATACCTATAACACGCAGAACATATTATAATCAATGAATGCCTACAATGAATTATTATGATTTATATGATATGAACACCGAAATTGGCGGGATTCTATAACCATTAGGTAACCACACGTCCAAAAGTTGAATAT
This sequence comes from Pemphigus obesinymphae, assembly GCA_025469235.1. Classification (NCBI taxonomy): domain Eukaryota; kingdom Metazoa; phylum Arthropoda; class Insecta; order Hemiptera; family Aphididae; genus Pemphigus; species Pemphigus obesinymphae. Next base: position 9,766 of record JAIPRL010011220.1, read on the forward strand.
ATTCGACATCTCGGTATGTTTTGGTCATAGTGGTAACGAGTGAAAAACACACGACATACCACACGGTATACCATTCTCTAAACATATAGTTCGACCAATCACGGCAAACTGTTTCTCATGACGGGACACGACACGGTGTAGTGTGAACCCGGCTTTATAGATACCGTTCGAGGGTGCGTTCGCCGGTGGTACCTAATAATGCCAGTGGTTGCGTTCGTGCCGCCGCAGGAGTGTTGTATTGTACGGGCGGCGAGGAGCGTCTCTCCGGGCGCGGTGCGAAAGATCGCGGGTGGTGATGGGGAGGGGCGGGGGCGATGAAGCCATGTACGAATCGCACATACATACTCGGCGGAGCCTTTGTGTTGTACGCTGAAACCGCAAAGCGAAACCTTTAAGCTCTCTTGTGCGCGTAATATTCAATTATATAATATATACACGAGGAACACGGTGTATAAGAGAAACGGCCCGGCCCCGCTGCAGAAAGCTGCCGGGGATCAGTGTGGAGACGCAGTACATTATACAATAATACGGAGACGGATAAATGTCTGTCTGCCGCACAATATAACCTCATTAGCGTCCCTTGTAATCGGCTGATGAGCGCGTGGCGTTGTCTTTTGTTACGATTTCCCGTTTCCCCGGCCCGGTATGCTAACCACTCTGGCGCGGCGGCGGCGGTGGCGGGGGCTTATCGGAAAATCGCCATATAAACATGGGTACTACCTATATTATGATGGTGGTGCGCGCGGGAGACTTGACAAAAGACGCGCGCGCCCGCAATCGTTGTACGCGCCTCGTACGCCTTACGTGTGTATTTTCACGAATATTATACCGTAATGATATTGTTATAACGTTCCCCGGGCTTGTACGTACGAACACGGGCCGTTTTTCAAGGGATTCTGCGTGGCCCATCATTTGTGTGAAATTCGTTGAAAAATCAAAATCTTACAACATTGCGAAACGTGTTATATTATAAATTCGTGTTCGTTGTATTTGTCGTATGGCTACTAACTGATACAATCGTTAAAACGCCATGGCATTAAATAAATAGTTAAAACGTTAATACACGTATATGAGTACAACAATAACATAAAAATCATACGTAATCAACATGTAATAATAATAAAAACAAAAATTAAAATAATAATAAATCGCTACAATTCAATGTCTAATTTGGTTATCCAATCTACGGCTCTCTCTGTTATAGGTTCATTGCATCACTCTCGTGCTTCCTCGGAATTTTTCCTCTTCGGGCAGTCACATGCTGGGTTGTCCTTCAGATGCCATTTGTGCATAAGTTGTCCGCATCTACCGACTCCTGGTCTTAGCCTGTTAAGAGTTAACCAATCCTGGCGTGGAAAAGAAAACCCTGCTAGCGGAGTACTGGGATAAGAGATAGGTTCACTATTTCTGAGCTTCACGTCTTTCCATTCACTATACACTAGTCCGTGGTCCCTCTGAAATCGAAATATAATAGTGCCTTTTAAACCCGTGATGGTTTTCTAGATTTCAATCGAACTTTAACGGTGGTTTTCGTCATTAAGGATAATATTGATTTATTTATACCATCGTGTTTTCTGACAATGTTTACCAGAGGAGGATGATAGTAGCCTGCTCTTGGCCCTCCCTGCTACTTTGTCGTCGAGGTTCTAACAAACAGAAACGATCAAAATAGCATAACCAATACCATCACCAAGGCGCTAACTCCCAGCATTACCATTACTATTATACATACACGAGTAATGTGCAGCGCAAAAACGGTCCTTTTCAGGACCACTCGACGTTGAGACTAGGGCCGCTTGTTTCAAATTTTGTTATTTTAACATAGAAGGCATTTCAATTTCTAAAAGTGTAATATTATCGAAGTTGATGAGGGACGAGAGCGTAGATATCATTGCTCCGTAAGAAACACACACTGTAGATGATGCTGATTTACGCAGAAGAGGCTCATAGCTGGGTTTGTCTTACTTGGTGCCTTGTACCACAAACAAATTCATGTTAAAAGCGAGGCTTTGCATCCGTATAGCCCATAAACCTTATATAAATCACGATAACCCGTAACCAGTATAGCCCATTCCAGTAGATATGATGTAAAACCCGTAACACCGCGATAAACTATATGACGATTATATTTACGGTTGTAACCGTAACCCGAATAACAGCCCGTATAAAAAAAAATAGTGTGGCATATCACATTCATGTTTTTTGGTGGAGATTTTAATAATTAAATATATATAAGTAGAATTAGTTAGTATATAATTAGTTAAATGTTATTACTAATTAGGTATCAACGGAAAGGAATTTCCCTGGGTTAAAATTTGTGGCATCGGATTTGAGGATGTCCTTGGCACCTGATATGTTCGAAAAAATATTAATTATACGAAACAATCATTTTTTTTTTTTTGATAAATAATGATTTTATTGCTATAAACTATAGTAATAATATAATTTACGTTGTAATAGATTTTTTTTTGATATCATAATTTATAAAAAGTTATATTACTATCGGTGACTGTCAACATTCATAGTACCTATACTCATCATACAAATTAATATTATTTTAAATTTTAATAGTTAAGATAAATGCATAGTATTAACTATTAGGCATATTCATTATTTTGCTTTAACATTAAATAGATGATAGTAGATAGTCATTTATTTCAAAAATACCTCAACAAAATTGAGGTGCCACACAACTTTTAAAACCCCATAACCCATATAAATATAAGAGCTGAACATAACCCTTATTGTTTGAAACATAAAATAACCGCAACCATAACCTATATTTTTCCATTGAGCACCCATAACCCATTATTAATAATACGGGTGCAAGCCCTGTTAAAAGCAATTTTAAAACAGTCCTGTGTCCGTACTTTTTTTTTATTGTTGTATATACAGTCCAATGTTGAAACTTATCTATAGATAATTATTTACTTATCTTTTACATTATCCAGTGGTGGATTTGGGGAGGGACGCAGGTGGACGGAGCTACTCTTCATTTTTTTCATGTTTAACAGCGTACCCCTTAATGTATTTATCAAGAAACGCAAGGAATGCAGTGTTTGTTTTAATTTTTATTTAACATTTTTAAAAATTATAATTTTTTTTTTTTTTTTGGAAAAATCGTGAAATTATGAAAATGAATGTTTTTTTTTTGTCCTTATCACATAATAAGTTTTAGGTAAAAAACATAATATAAAATGTTGAACAGTTGATTTTATTAAATCATATTGGTGTCATATATAGGTATTTAATAATCTTCATATTATACTGATAAACTTCATTTCGGTCTACATCTACAACTTATCGATTATTCATTTAAAAGGAAAAGTATTAAATTATTTTGAAAGAGGAATACTTAAACTATGCTATCTTGAAAATATGTAACCCATCAATGATATGTAAAAAAATTTGAATTTATCTATTCTATTTATGTTACATGATAATCTAAAATGTTTTTAAAAATGTCCTCTGGTTAAGAAACTTTAGATAGGGGGTGTTTGGGGGACGAAGTCCTCCATCATGACTTACTTTTTCTAATAATATGTTCCGGAACGCTGATTTTTTAACTAAGCTCAGAGTCCGTCCTTATTTTTTTTTCCAATTCAACCACTGACATTATCTAGATAAATAATGGTGTTTGCGCCGTACCTATTTGATTGCGATAATCAACTCGCTACGGGCGACGACCCGCTATCTCCCGTCCTTATATGTCTTCTCTTTTTCCTCTTGATTAATCGTATGTGAATTATAAATATTATTATTCCAATTATTACTGTTGTTACCATAATATTATCTGTTGTTTCGTTTCATAATTCTTATTGTACGTCTACCATTATTATTATTTATTTATTATTTATTATTTAATTGCTAAATTTTCAGTCAGTCGAATAATATCGTTTGCTCGACTCCGTCGACATAATATATTATTGTAAATTCTTTTTTTTCGTGTTCGCCATTGAGGCGATATATTCAAACATTTTATTTTCATCGTTCGTCGTACCTGTGTATATTTTTATTTGTCGTTGTCGTTTTTTACTCGCTATTATAGCATTAAAAATTATATAGGTATTCTAAGTGTGTAATTATTCATATTATGACATTCGTCAGAATAAAAACAAAGAAATACCGAAATATCCTTCAAACGACCTGCGTGTTACATGTAATTCGTTCATCCTGTTACCTTCTCAAACCTAACTAGTGCACATACTT
>JAIPRL010011221.1:0-13968 GCA_025469235.1 Pemphigus obesinymphae
TTTCATATGGACATTAAAATACTTGTGTTTTAATTTGGCCTTTGGGTGATACTGATTATTTAACGTGATTTAAAAATAATATTAATATAATTAATAATCGTTTTATAACGTTATTATTTTTTTTTTTGCGTTATAACGTTTTTCGTTTTATAACGTTATCGATTTTATTCCGTTATAACGTTATAAATATAACGTTTTCAAGCCCTGATGATATACGATAAACGTATATTTACTACAGTTTTTGTTTTAGTAATTAGTATATAACATAATATTCGAGTATATGAATATACAGTAAGTCATATTAATACGTTCTTTCATTTTTAAATATAATTATTTACATGTTATATTTTGTAATTGTAATAATTTTAACCTATCTATTATTATTTAAATATTAAATTAATATTTAATTAAATTTAATTCGTATTATTACTTATTTGGGTCGATTGTACATATCATTGATAACTGTCATAAAATAAGTACCTATTCTATGAAAAAATAAATATTTATTTTTACTATTTTCAATTATTAACATTATTAGCGGTTATTATAGTTACTTGTTCTTCTGGACTGATAGCCGGTATTCCTGATTCTTTTACTAATTCATTTTTTGCTTTTCAAATATTTTTCCAATCGCAAAGTCTTTTTCAAAAAAAGACAATATTGAAAAATTTATATTGTTGGTTAAAGGTTATCCAATATTAAATATTGTATTCGTTACGGCCACCGCGGTAGTGTGTGCGGACCTTTACGTCTGAATTAATGAAATAATACATTATTTTCGTAATGTCAATCATTGTTTTACGTCAATAATTCCACTGGTGAAGGGGGGGGGGTGGGGTGTAGTTATTTGACTTTCATTTTATCTTGCATAATCTTTGTAAAGAAATATAACTGCAAAGCTACGTAACGTAAAGTCAGTTAATACAACGTTGTGTAACGTAACTTAAAGTTAAATTTCGATGATTTGTATAGAATTAGGTACTCTTCTCCTTTAATTGTAGGTAGTGCGCCCTTGTATATTTACATATTAATAACAATAGTGAGAAATTCGGGATTTGGCATTCGAGATTTTGCCATACATAGTTCTGGTAGTTATATACACTCATACATATATACACATATACATTATATATATTATTATACCAAAGTACATTATTAATCAATCCTTAAATTACTGTGGATAATGAAATACAATTATTTTGGATTTAAAATGTTTTTCCGTTTATGGCTAAAATTCAATATACAATTTTGAGTAAATACCATAGTTTAAATAACATATTTATAATATTTATACTTAAGTGCACTTCATTTTTAAGCCATTTATAAAATAAAACAATTGGCTGAACTACAGTCTTCTATGTCTTATTCAATTAATACAAAAATATATTATATTAAACACATTATTAAGTGAAAAAGATACAGAAGATCCTAGTCAAGTGGATGTTCAAGACCAAGATGGCCAATCCGGAATAATAAGGAGAAAGATTTAAACAGAAAAATTTTTTGTTTTATTTAATTGTATGTTTAATTAATAAAAATAATTATAATTTGTTTCAGCCTTATAAAAAAATAAATTCTTAATTCGTTTTATATTTAAATAATAAGTGACTACAACCAATACAACAAGTAAAATATTATAAACAATTTTGAGTTCTATTATTTGGGGCCAACGAATTAACAATATTGTTTCCTAATCACTTTTACGTGTACGCAACTTAATATGCACTACAGTAGAATGTTTTATATTCCTACTAATAACAATAAACCGACAATATTGGACCAACCTTTTATTTTTATCCAATAGATAGCGTCACTTATTTTTAAATTAAATTTTATCCAATATATTTTATTTTTGAAACATATAAATAAGTATATATCTATATAAATACCTATATTAATATTAATTTACGAAAGTATAATTATATTTTCTATCCTCCTATTATTCGAGTAGTGTATGAATTTAGATTATATAATCTATAACACATATATGATATAATATTGTAGGAACATAAATCAATATAATGTACATTTTATGGCTCAATATGTAGGGTAATATTTTGAGGTTGAATCAAAGTTAAAATTTTTATAATTTTTACGAATCTGATTCAACTAAATTTTCAATTTTTTTTTGAACTTGAAGTTTCGAACCAGATCATAATGAACCCTTTAAGAGGACGCCACACACTCGATTTTTAAGGAGTTTTGAATAGGTTATTTTTATTAAAATTTAAGAAAAATGAAAAATGAAACAAATTAAAAATATATAAATATATTTTAAAAGTAATTTTAAAATAAACCTGTGTCAGTAACATTTTTAATTTTCGTGTAATCACGATATTTGTTAAAAATAACATGTTTACGCATTTTTCATTTTTATCAACCCGAGAATATTGTAGAAAGATGAAATAAATAATAAATTATAAAGAATAAAAGTATCTAGAGGCTGATGCTTTGTGAGCCGATATTTGTTATAAGGATTTTTATACATTTTATAAGCTGTTGAAAAAATTAAAAATCGATATTTTAATAGTTCAAAAAACATGTAATGATGCATATTTCAAAATTCGGTCGCTAGAAAATGTTGCTAGCTATAATTTGTTTTTGTTTCATATTTTCAACATCTTTGTAAGTTGATAAAAATGAAAAATGCTAACGCAAGTTTTTCACTAAAAAAATTTATGATGTGACGTCCTCTTAAAGTATTTTACTGAAGTTAAACTCGAATCTTAACTTTTTTGTAATATAATTTTAATTTTAATTTCATGAACCTAATGAACAAGTAAGCGTATGTAACATAAGTAATGCATGGAGTTATCGGCAGATTTAAGTGAAAGATCATGTATAAAGTGTGGTTACTGGTTAAAACTTTAACAGATGTACAGTGCTCGAATTAGCAAAATAAAAGTAGGGGGACTCTATTTACTTTTAAGAAAAAGAGTGTTCCCATCAACTTTTATACCTTATTGTACCATTGGGGACTATGCCTCCATACCTCCCACCACCATTCGCCACTTATTATATAAAACTATATTTTAATTTTAAAATAGATATCTTACATTACATTTAATAAATAATCAAATGTCTTCTTCTTCTTCTTCTTCTTCTTCTTCGCCTTCTCTCCCAACTATTTGGGGTTGGCCAATTAAATAATCAAATTAATTTATTTAAATAGTTCCATAAATTATGGTAAGTAGGTAAGTACCTATGTTGTTTTTCATCTTATAATTTAATTCTCTTTCGACAACAAATTTCTTCTGCATCTCTCTTTAACTGAAAATAGTAAAAGTACTCTAAAATTTCTGAAAAATTAGTTGAGGCACTCAGTCGGTCCTCCCTCAATTCGAGCACTGCACATGTATGTAAACGATAAAAAGTCATAACAGAGCATTTGTAGGGTCCAGTACAACCGGGTATCTCCAATTTTTTTTTGAATAATGAATATTTTGTCTACATTTCCGTAGATTGATATAAAATATATAATAATAATATGATTCCGTTCATTAAATAAGCGAATATCGTAAAAATGGAGATGTTTATAGAGTCGGTGCAATAATATATTATTGTTTTATATGTATTATATATATATTATGATAATATATTTTTAACAATAAATATTTAAATCTTTTTTAATATTATTTATAACCATTATAGGTAATCTTGTTCATTAAGTTAAAAAATAAGAATTTTTATTAAATTAGTAAACAACAAAATATAGGTTAGACGTATACTTGTATAACCAAAGCAAAATATTTAAATACTAGTTTTGGAGTTGAACTATTTGAAGAGCTTAAAGCTTAATATATGTTATTAAATAAAAAGGATTAGCTAGGAAAGTATAAGAATATATGTTTGAATAACTTTTTTGAAAATTTTAAGCTTTAATTTTAAATTATTGGAAATTATGTAATGATACTTATTAGTGGCATTTAACATATAAATTAAAAATTTTATAAAATAAAAATATGCGATAATTTTAAAAATAATAAAATAAAGTTAATATAGGTGATTAAATTAGAAGAACTATTTAAAAACAAAATGTCATTAAAGACAATATGATTCAACGACTATATGTTTTTTCGAGTTTCTAAAGATATAGAATGATTTATGGATACATTTGATCTACTTTAAATTGTTAATAGTTGGGGAGAATTGGAAAAACTAATAATTTTTTTGTTGTACTTAAATGATATATACGGCATTCAAATATTTTAAAATAATAAAAAGGAATAATACAGAAGTAATATGGAAGAAAAAAAACATATTATAGATTAGTTTATACTACCCATAGATTATAAAAAATGATTAAAAATACAATTAAGCCAAAGAAAATTGGATAAAGATGATAGTCTTAGTGAATAACTTAGCTGGTGGTATCAATGCAATAGGTTAAAATATATGGTATTAAATCTAATTAAATATTGGCTTTTTGTGGTGTGCCACGAAGGAAATAGCTTGTATCTTCTTCTATTCTCCCTATTTTTTAATAATGTATGTAAAGTGTTATACAATAGTTGTCTTTTTTTTCGGATGATATGAAGTTGTCTATGAGAGTTGGCTTTATTGAAGTCCTTTTGAACCTTCAAAATTATTTAATAACTTTTGTTGAATGGTCCATTTCGATAATACTCTCTTTAAACGTAGATAAGTACCATGCTATGTCTTTCTCTAGGGTGCGTTTTTCAATTAATGTTTAGTACACAGTAGACATTATCTGGTTCTACAATTTGACGTTCTGATGGAAGTACAGTAGATCTTGGTGGTTTCAAGTTTAATAATTTTCTTAATCCAAGGTGTCACATTGAAATGATTTGTTGTAAAGTGTTCAAGGTGCTGGGTTTCATAATGGGATTAGCCAGTAATTTTTGGACCCATACTTCTATATAGTTTCTTTACTGTACTCTAGTTTGTCTACTTCTAGAATATGGCAGTTCAATTTGGAATACTACATACAGTTGGTGACTCGCTTCAGCTTGAACAATTTCAATAGAAGGATTTTTAAAATTTGCTAGGTTTATCTTAGGTATTATGCATTCACTTCATGAATTCTCCCCTGTAGCTCTAAAGCGTGGACTTGAATCCTTGGTTGAGTGCAGGTGCACAATTACTCTTTAGTTCCTTAGTAATTTAATAACTGGTAAAATAGATTCATCTCCTTAATTAATTTTAAAATTCTTTAACGCACTTTCAGATCTTGTATACTATAATATACCTACTATGTCAATATGTATAGTATATGCAATACTAATGTCAATCACAAATTACATGAAAAATGAGCCTAAATGTCTGTTGCACAATTTAGAGCTCTCATTTTCGTTTTAAAAATTGTTGTTATTTCTGAATATAATTTAGTTAATTTAATATGTACTATATGTAAGTTTTCTACAAGTGTATTTAATAAGGGCTCAGCTGGTTAATCTATAATAAATAAATAAATATATATGAATATAAAAACAAATATTACTAAATTATGAAATTATATAAACTTTAGACAATTCAAGTATATTAAAATTAACAGATAATTTTTAACTAAATATCAATTAGTAAAAATAAGAGCTTGGAAGAAAAATGATAATATCAATACAAAAATAGAAACATGAAATGAACAATTAAAATGTCTAATCAATCATGTAGAACAATTTAACGTAAAAAAGTAAAAAGCCTTAACAAACTAACTTCTTTAATAGTAAAAATAATATACTTAGTGGATTATTTTATAATTAATATATACCTAATTAACAATTATAAATAGATGCAACTTGTTTTAATTAAAATAATCAAGATTTAATTATAACTACAATGGACAAATATCATATAATATATGTTTAAAGTACTTTAAACCCAAATAATGAATATTCAAATTATGGATATCAATGTATTTCAAAACTACCTATAAGTTTTCTGTGTGGATTATCTGGACATATAAAAATATATTATACAGTTTACAGAGAAGAACACATTTCATCAAATTACAAGTTCTACTTAATGTAATAGAATAAAAAATAGTATTCCACATTTAAGAAATAAATAAAATAAAATAAAAGTTTCACGCCATTTACTATTTGAATAAAAATGAAATTATAGATATGCCTAGAAATATTAATAATTTACAACACAAAAAATCAGTATGTCAAAATATGTTATTTGATACCTCCGAATTAAAAAATGTAGATTCTGAATACGAGAAATTAATAGGAGATCTATTTGAAGAAAAAGAAAATGATTCCGTTACTCATAGTATTATAAATAACCAGTATAATAACTTTAATTCTGTAAAAAAAAAAAGAAGTTATTTTTGCTAATACAAATAATAATAACAATCAATTAACGTTCATAAAAATGAATTACTATACTATAATAATATTATATAATAACATTAAGAATATTTATAATAATTTTAACCAAAGCTGAGATATGTCAATTTAAAGTTATTCGATATTCAATAATATGTTCGATATGCTGATTTCATTCCATTTTTCATAATACTTAATAAAATTGTAATAATATCTTGGATATTATTATTCTCTACCATTTATTGTATTTTATCGGTCATTTAAACTTCCGGCTTAGACATCGAAGGACAATGCTCCCCAAGCTCATTTAGGTGTTTGTAGGCTTGTATATTTTCTTATGGTAGAGAATAATAAAACCCAAGTGCCAATTACAAATTCAGTAAGTATTGTAAAAAATAGTATGAAATCGACAACCCATATCTAACATACCTGTATTGAAGAACGAATAACTTTAAGTTGCCATTTCTCAGCTAATTTTGGACTTAGAAAAGTGATTTTACCATTAAAATTCATAAGAAAATATAAGTAAAATTAATTACCCCAAAAAAGTGGGTTGCCGTTAAAAAAAAAAAAGTTGTTATGCGCATGCTCAATATTCAATGGCATAAAAATAGTTTAATTAATTTAATAAGTGTATAATAAAGTTGGTTAGATGCCCAAAAAATAGAATTAAAATATATTTTATAGATGCAAAAAGTTATAGTGTTTCCAACTAACGATTACATAATGTACTTATGTCCTATATGCATTTCACTTTATAATTTATAATAACTAAATCAAAGTTTTATGAAAAATTTTAATATAAAATACCTAGTTTTTAAAAATTTAAACAAGTTAAACAATTCTATCTACATTTTCACAGTTTGAAAAATTAGTAATGTTACGGATTGCATATAGTTCAGACAAATTAAAGGGGCAAATAACTTTTAACATGATAAATTATATATTATTTATAACACTAAAATTGACATAAGTCTTTCAATTTGTAAAAAATTAAAGGATAAACAAAGTCAGCATAATGATAATGGTAAAACAAAAATAATTGATATTGTTTATAATATTTTAAACTGTGATGATAATAAAATACAATTAACTAATAATTTGCAATTTGTATAAATAAATACACTACTCAAACATACTTAATATATTTTTTTATATTAGTATGATGTATTTTTGATATATTTGTAATGTACTTACAATGAAATGATTTCTATGCATAATAGACTTAATAAAAGGTATATATGTTATTTTTTTTTTTTAATAATATAGATATAGGTACTCGCAAAACTAGATCCAAGCTTCGCTCAGAATCATTTTATCGAGAGAAATGATTTATCATTGCATTTAAATTCAATATATCCACCACCAGTATCCTACCCAATGAATGAAGTACTTCCATCCCCTACTGACCTATTTTTTGATAGTTGAATACCAACCAATTTAAGGGATTTAAAATAATAAGTATTTGTATTTTTATTTTTATTGGGTAGGTAGTAAAATTAAAAAATAAATAATTAACTATATGTTCAATATGTTTATAATGTTTTAGGAAACGAGATTAATGTGTTTTTAATTATAATAATCATTTTTATATTGGATAAATGTATTTAAAATATTTTTTAAAAATGGGATTGGATCTTAATGCCTAATGAATATTACGTAAGATCTAATACCAATTACATATTGGCTATTACCTATTACCTAATACTTAATACCTTATACTATATACCATATATCTTACACCTATTACCTATTACTTATTATCTAATGAGTTTTATTGATATCAATAATAAATGTAAATGCAACTGATATACTCAATTATACCTCTCCCAATAAACTTGTAATCTTAAACATTTGATGTAACGTTACGTAATAGTTGAATGTTTAATAAATATTGAATGAATGTAAAATATTAAATAATTAATGTTTAATGTTTAATGTAGAATATGTCATTTCATTGAATATTTAAATATTAAATGTATAACAATTAATGTTCAATATAAACTTTAAAAGAATATTTAATTCAACATTATCATTTTGTTCATATTTTAATGCTTATAGGATAAATTTCAGAAGGGGCAAACCTAAATGAATTATAATATTTTCATGTTATAAACTACCAGTTTTAGCAATACTTGATTCATTGAAAGTTATTCTTCAGGAGAATATGTCCCTCCTCTAACCCCCAAGGGCACTTATAGATAATGGGTCTAACAAAGGAGAGGAGTATCTAAAACCACGGAAAGATAGATCCACTTCTCAGCTACCTCCAATCAAGGTATTTTGGAATTGAAGGTTAATTGTCCATGGAATAGTATAAGATAATATAGGCATGGCGAAGGAGGGGATATTTTTGAATCGTCACTGCGAACTTAATAGTAATAAAAGTGGACTCGGTCTGATATAAAGTGTGTTATACACTCCAGTAAATAACCTACTAAAAGTCATTTTATTCTTCAGAGGGATTTAGGTATGTCCCTCCCTCATCACTAAAGGGCACCTATATACAGGGGCTTAAAGCAAAAGAGAAGGTAGATAAAACTGTGAGGTACTAGGTTTACTTCCTCTTGAATTACGATCAATACGAAATTCGATTTTACACTACCCAAAAAAGTGACTTTTAGTATGTTATAGGTTAGGTAACCTAACCTTAGTGTTCAACACATTTTGCCACCATTTCGAGCTCGTTCCGGCCGTCATCGAATGCGCTGCGGCGATTCAAAAAATGTCTCTACTTAATCGATTGTAATCGTATACCATCACTGGAGCATTTATATGTACCCCCAATCAGTGGCGCACACTTATTTTCTGAAAGGGGTGTCAACATACTTTTACAATATACCCACCACCTATAAAATATACCCAAACAATTTTTGTAATAAATTTTGATACTTAAATGACATATTCATAATAGTTTATTTTATAGTTTACCAAACGAAATTTTGAAATAATATTAGTCTACCACACACCACCAAATATTATAGGAGGGTACCCCTTCGTGTACGCCACTGGTAGTTGCGCAAGGAAACCCGTAGGTTTTAATAAGGCATATAATTGTATATTTTGATATTATCAAATGCATACTTCTATTATATTTCAATTAATTTATGGTCATTAACATCCGAGTCCTACGGAAATCGGCAAATCGCCGCGAGATTTAATGTTTAAATCAATTAAAAGTAATTTCAGATTAAATAAACCAATATTGAGATAATTTATTTTAATAAATCGTAAACAGTCTAAATCTTGTTACAAATATGCTGTGTTGACATTATATTGAGGGAGAACGTCATAATTATAATTTCAAATTCCGTTATTGGGGTGCGACGGGGGAATAGACCCGTTTCGACGTGTCGTGTTTCTTGGCGTGTATGGGAACGGTAAAAAGGTCTGGTGGGTGTAAATTAACCGCCAATAATATTCCATCAAAGTCGTCATTATAGCCTGTAATCATTCCCGTCGTGTTTTTGCTTACAATACTTACGTGTAGACAAACAATTCGGGCATTGAATACGCTGCGGCGATTTCCACTATACATTTCGGTATAGGGCGTCATTCCAAAGTCCTGAGATCATTTTGAGATGGGCTGGTTCATTTCGGACAAGAATTCCGATCGCAAAATATGGTCTTAGGGCTTTGGGATGACGCCCGATACCGAAATGTATAGTGGAAATCGTCGCAGCGTATTCACTGCCCGAATTGTTTGTCTACACATAAGTATATTGTAAGCAAAAACACGATGGGATTAATTACAGGCTAAATGACGACTTTGATGGAATATACTTGGTGTTTAATTGACACCCATCAGACCTATTTACCGTTCCTATACACACCGAGAAACACTATTTATTCCCGGGCCCCGCACACCGTATAAACGGAATTCAAAATTAGAATTCACGTTACAAATAGCTGATATATAGAACTTTAATTTAGATTCAAAGGGGGGAAACGATATAGGAGTATAAAATACAAGAAGTATGAGTATAAGAATACAAGACTTTAATTTACATAAATAAACGTGACCAAGTTTCTCTACAATTCGGAAGACACGTTGGACTCGGAAAATCCTCATAATTCGTTCTGGGCTTGTTCCCAGGCACAACGACAGTCCGCTGAACTCAATCGAAAACTGTTGAACGGCGAGTCTTCGTCATATTTAAATAGCATGTGGGTTTTCCCGGTCGGCGACATTGACCGCTGTTAGACTGCAGCACACCGCTGACGGTAAGATCGCCTTGGTCCATCTTATCATGGTCTCTTTGGACCTGTACTTGCGTACGTGATGGATTATCCCCAAATTAGGATATGTTTCCCCGGCGTTATGCACGAACAGGTTGAGGTGTATGAAAGTATTGTCGATGGGTCGGTATAACAAATCGAATGTCGTTACCGATTTCGGACATTCCTGCGACAGCTCTAGTCGGCCGGTACTTACTAATGTCTCCGTTGTCGGAAAAACCGTGTCCAAAAGATTTTTGGTGGATCAAAACGACGATCTTGTCGGCCGAGGGTGCTGACGAAACCGGTTCTATAAAAGAAGCAGTGGCTAATACCAAATCGGCTATATCCGAGTGAGAAGACAGATGTTGATGCCATATTTTCAAGACCCCCGGGGTAATTTAAGGACACCACTCCGCAATTGTGTATCTCGTCCACTTCGATCACCTATAACACCATATGTTAGCAATACTAATTCTCAAAATGTTGCAACTAGTAAGGAAAAATTCAATGTGACGAGAATAAACAGAATAGTGTTATTATGACTTATCTAGAAATTATTTACTGATCATTCATTGTATCTAGATACACAATTATGGGTAGTAGTATGTTTTGGTAGGTTCTGGGACAAGGGCGGCTCCACCGCCCTATAGGGCTTGACCTTTGACCTCTGACCCCTGACCTTTGACCTTTGACATCTGACGCCTGACCACTGACCTTTGACCTTTGACCTTTTTTATCTTTGACTTTTCTTATCTTTGACCTTTGACCTTTCAAAAAAAAAAAATACACCCTCTTATCAGCTGGCCTATTCCTAATCTATGTCGTTATCAACATTGATTACACTATCTTTTATCATATAGTATGATATCACACACTATCAATAATCAATTACAATATCTCTTATCATATCGTATCACACTGTACATTATCACACGTAGGCATCGTTGGGTGTTAAGCAGCGTGCCGTTATCAACATTGATTGCACTATCTCTTATCATATCGTATCACACTATACATTATCCCTCGTCGTCTTCGTCTTCGTCGTCGTCGTCGTCGTGGACGATTTTCCCACACCCCGTCACCGTTCATGGCTCCACCGAGTACCCCGCCTCGCCTCGTGCCCATACTGCCCCGTCCTCGCATATCGTTTAACCCCTGCACCTACCTCTCATTGGGCGGCTCCACCGAGCATCCCGCCTCGCCTCGTGCCCATATTACCTCGCCCTCCCCCCTCACCATACGATTACATTATCACCAGACGTCCGTCGTCCCCGTTCGGGCGGCCCACCCCCCATCACTTTTGTATTCTACGTCGTCGTCGAGAGCATATCATTATGCAATCGACTATATTACATAACTTTTTCTCGTTACTGCTACTAATATATTTACATTATTCCGATATTAACGAGCGACAGTCGTTATCGCTACGTGATTAATGTAATTAACGTCGATCTCGAAAAAACATATACGTAAACATCGGGTATTAACCGAATAATTGATTATACTATTTAATAACATCGCCGTGTTATTTATCATATCATTTATAATATGTACATATTATGTAATCGTTATACAATCATCAATTACATTATAAAGCGTTGGGGCCAGTTTCATTATAAATACTAATAGACGCATCTTGCTGATAGTAATGTCATTTGTAATGCGATTAAAGTAATTGACGGTCAATCGTTAGAAGAATTTATTTCGAAAACATCTGGTATCACATGAATAACCAATTATTATATTATTAAACAACATCCCATGCCGGGCCGTATTGTTATCATATTATATATATATATATATATATATATAATATATTTTATGCTGTAATCATATTTTTCCGGACTCGTATCATTAAACGTTTGTGGAAATGCGCTTGACCCCGGGGAGAAGACGAGATAAGCGTATGCGGTATGACCGGCCCTTTTTAACAAGATCGCCAGAAGTGTCTAGTACCTTCAACTATACTGTCTTTTGTTTGCGTGTTTAATATTTATCCACCGTCGTAAATATTTTTAATTTTTCTTACGCTACTGTGTATTTAACATTCATCGTCAATATGTTTAATTGTAACGTTTGCGAAAAAGTGTTTACCATGAAAAGAAATATGCTAAGGCATCATAAAACGCACGAGGGATCTCAATTCTCATGCTGTAATTGTACTGACATTTTCATGCGTAGAGACGCGCTAATAAGACATGTTCAGAAAACACATGGTAAGTAAATATTTTTTATATTTAATAATTGATAGACAATATAACATATATGTTTTTTAGAACTAAAACAAATATAATTAAGAATGATTATATAAATATTTTTTTCTATATTTTGCGATGTGATGAGTATCATTTAAAATAATAATAATATCTTATTAGGACTCGATCTTGTGAAATAATTTTTATAAATTTATGAAATAACTAAATTTTTAGAGTTTATATTTTACCATTGTCGAAATATTATAAGTAATATATTAAAATAATAATATTTATATATATATGCGAAATAATTTGACAAAATTATCAAGCATTATTTTGAACATAATAAATCTATGGAATAAATTTAGCCGAAAATAATTTAAAAAATATATAGCAAAGTAATTATTATACTTGTTAGGATTGAAAAAGAATGAAACAGCTTATAATTTGGCTATGGGGATTGAGACAAGTCAGGCAGCAACAGGTGAATATTTTTCAAAATATTATATGTCGGGGTATAAAATAATAAGTAATATATTATTATGTTAGGTCTGGATGCTATGTTAGCACTCGCTGTAGCGTCTTCATCGGCTACACCACCACCACCACCACCACCACCACCACCACCACCACCATCGGTGACTAATTCTGTAAATATTCGGAGGCCCACCATTAGTAGACGCACTGCGGGTAAACGCGGAAATTCGGCTTCAAGTAACGTGGTGAGACGTAAACGGATGCGTTTGGGTTTAGTGAATAATCCGGGCTTTGTCGAAATAGATTCGTCTTTCGATAGAACTGTTGTATGGTATTATCGGAGAAATACCGAAAATATCACCAACTATAGGGCGTTTCTTCAAGCGATAAAGTCTGAATTATGCGCTAAACTGGATTACTGTGCGTGTCTTCGCCCGATAAAATATAATTTGAAATTGGAGGGAACGTATAATATTCCTGATGTGGAATCATCTCTGGAAAATAGGGCGTTTAAAACGTCGGCAAGGGAGGTGTTCCATGTCAACGATATTGATACGATGATCGATGAGGATTTCTCACGGCTTTTAGCGGAGGAAGACGCGTATACGGGGAAAGGTAGCGGGTTTACCTTAACGTGTATCGATGGTCTGCTACTCGGTGTGTATGAATATACACCACTGGGTGGGTCTTCGTATATTCCGTTGCCGAAAAGTATCGCTGCGAGAAAAGCCGTCATCAATCCTCAAAATATGGACGATAAATGTTTCAAGTGGGCTATTCTCTCG
>JAIPRL010011222.1:0-13965 GCA_025469235.1 Pemphigus obesinymphae
CTGCGGTGGCCGGTGATTTTGCTAAATTATTATTATTACAATGAGCAAATTCAAAATGTATCATTATCATTTACAGAAAGCCGGTGATAAAAATCACTGCCAGCTGAGATTCTTTTCCATGAAAAATCATGGATTAATAACTGATGCGCAATCTGCAACCAAAACACGTCTTGTTGCCGTCATACCTATATATTTAGCCATAGTTTCCACCATAAATTACAAATGAATAGCGAAAAAAAAAATCAAAAAAATATGAAAATTAATAATCAGAATACAATATAGGATAATATATTAAAAACAATAAGAGCCATTTTATCAATCGTCGGTTAAAAGCATTTAAACTCCGTTTAAAGTTAATCCTCGCAGTTAAACTAAAAATTTGATTTTATGATCACCTGCAGTTTAAATGTTAACTGGCTTTTAACCACGGATTAAGTTAACCGAGACATTTTGGTCAGTTAAACTTTAAACCTCGTTTAAATTCAATATTATCAAGTGCCTAGATTATAGTATATTATAACAATTTTATTAGATAGGTAAGTATAACTATATTATATTCTCGTACCTATACGTAGGTTTTTATTAGAATTAGATAATATTGCGTTATTTAAAATTAATAACAAAAATATCAAAGCAAGTATTTACTTTATTATTATCACGATTACCGGACTATATATGAATATTATTTATAATTAATTCTAGATAAAAAAAATTATTAGCAGTTGTAGTGACGAAGAAATTTATTTTTTGATTTATATGAATTAAAAAATTAATTTCAAACTTCGAAGACCTTATTTATTGTCAATAAGTATTGACCGTTTGAATAAATCAGACGATTCAGAGATTTGCCAAAATAGCATCTGTTTCTTATTCTCCAAGATGTGTTCTTGTCTGATTACTAAGAAATTAGTGGAACGTACTCTTTTGGCTTTTGAACACATCTTGGAAAAATAATTAATAAGTTTCACAAATATAAGAAAAATGTGAACTATAAAGGTACATTAATATAAATTATTAATTAAATAAACAATTTAAAAACATACATGAAATAACAATACCATGAAAACACATAAATAATAATCTCGACGAAAAAAATATGGGTGTTAATAGATAACAATTCACTGATTGAAATTGACATCATGTTCATATTAACCTCGTGACTTATTTCAATTAATACATTTTAATAGTTAATTAATCTTCGATTTGTTAAGCCTAGTTTAATTAAACTTAGAATAAATGTGATTGATAAAATCATTATTTTTTTTAATCTACCTACGTTTAATCTTAAATATAGATTAGTTAAACGGTATTTTAACCAACGATTGATAAAATGGCCCTAAATCAATGTATCTAAGTATATATTTTTTTGGTTATTTAATATTATTAAAGATTTTCCTATATTTAAATGTGTACTATAATAATTATTGCATTCGTGCTCAGTAAAATTATAGACTTTTCAAATTTTATTTCTGAAATTTGTTTTTTTGTATGGAATTTTGAAACGTCTACAAGTTTTTCCAATGTGAAATTCATCACAGATATACATATAAATGCCATAATTATCATAATTGATAGAAAATTTATTTATACACTTTCCAGTTTTATTATTTAAGGTTTTAATTTAATTATTATTAGGTAGTTTTAAAGGTCGATTTTTACATTATTACTATTTTTATTTAGAATATTAGCAAATTTACCAGATAGAAGTTATGGTATTTCATAGAACAATAATTAATTGGCATTATTACCTACTAGATAGTATATTAATAGAGTTATGTAATTTTACTTTAATTTTCTTGTGAATTTCATTGAATTCATTATCATGGGTTATTAATTTGTTTAGGGTAACACGTACGAGTCTATATAATATAGAATTAAAATTAGAACATTTTTGTAAAAATTGAAAGTTAGATTTATTTGATGTTATTGTATCATTTTGAGTATCAGTTGAGTTCGATATATATATATATAAATTGTAATGGTACATACAGATGTGCAATATGTGCACGAACTTAAGAAAAAGATCATTCAATTTAAGTGAAATTAAAATGCTCAAAATCAATTTTATCTTAATTTTTCACCAAAAAAAAAAAAAAATACATTTAGTCGAAAAATTTTTAATTTATAATGTGAATATAAAAAGTTTCTATGTGATCATTATTTACGGAATTACAACGTTTTGTTTTTTGTTGTTGTAATTGATCGTATTCAGTTTCGATGTTTTTACCGATTTTTCGTAATTCTTCGGTAGTTTTTTTGTTATCTGAAAAAAAAACTAATGGGAAATCTGAAAATAACGTCTTCGAAGTACCGATTAGATGATATTTTCTACTGGAAGATAAGTAAGCATAAAACGTTTGGAGCATTCCTTCTACAAAGAAGGATACCTCTTGGTTACAGACATGAAAAAAAAACCGTTATTATATAATACCAATACGAGTACATTATACGACCGTCTTTTATAATAATAATTTACTATTTAGGATAGACTTTCGGAGACGAATTTTCAGGTTTTATTTATGATTGCTTTACACGAGTTTATAATTTATTCGTTATTCAATTATAAACCAAATACACGCAATTTAAATAATGTCCTTTATTAATATTTGTAGGTCAATTTTTTAAATTTTCGCTATCCTGAAAAGTTCATAAAAACATCACTATCTATATTACTCATCGCTTTTATCTTTCAACCGTCGATATTTTTATATGGATATTGGATTAATAAAGACAGTGTATAAAATATAATTTATCCTGTTTCTGAATAGGTACTGAAGAAGTTTTGGGACTTTATATACTTAATACTTATATATGTATAATATATAAGCGTTATCTCGAAATAAATAATAATTTTATGTCTGGAATTTTTCCGAAAAGTCTTTCAATTTTACCGTCAATTTGACCTGTTATTATGATCGGTCGCTGTGTATTTGACGATCTTTCTTTTATAAATACGTCACATACTTGTGCTATGTTTTGCATACTCGGCGAATAACTGTAAAATTCATTATTTCTATCCGACGAGGTGACGACGTTTTTTATTACATCGAAAACATTATATTACTTCTATAAAAGAAAAAACATCTAAATATACTTATCTTTCGATAATAATATATTATCACAATATTATTATCCGTTCGTATAAATACGTGTCAATAAAATACTTATATACGTTTACATTTCGAGTTAAAAACATTTGTATCCAAATCAAACTGGTCGTGAAACCTAATCCATGTGCGGTGCTATTGATTTTCGATAAAGAAAACACGTTAACAGCATAACCGCATTATATATTATTACTTTGACATTATTATATAACTCGTAGTACCTATACACAGTATTATTATTAATTATTGAAGAATTTAGGCATAACGATTAGATCAATTTAATTTTTTTTTAATTATCTTATATTAAATTTAAAAATTAATATATTGTATTAATTAGGCTAATTATATGTAATATATTAAATTAATTTTACAAAATATTAATAAATTTAAAAAACCGACACATCTGGATAAATTAAATTCATTTAGGGTGAAAAAGTTTCATATGACCTTAAAAATACAACTATATTCTGATAAATAAATGAAAAAATTAAAATAAGTTCAACTTGAACGAAATGTTTAATATAAAATGTAGATACAAACCAAAAGTTTTAAAAGTTCACAGTATTAACTTCCACAATATTTTAATACAATTGAAAATATGAATTATAACATTGCTTTTGCATCATTCTGTACATGATTTTTTTTTTAACTTTATTTTCTTTGTCTGGGAAATATTTAAAAAGTGGATTCTTTTTACAATTACCCACGTTTCTCGTTTGTAGCTGTCCCATAGGCAAATATTAATATTCTGTTAAAAAAAAAAATGAATCACTCTATTGTTTTGTCGGGAAAAATATTTTGAAAAAATATAATAATAGACGAACGTGTTGAATTCCGGAAAAAAATACTATTGCGCACCCACAGATATACATACACCTCTATTGTTTGTGAAACGGACTTACCACATCCGGTAATAACCTTGCGATAACCATCGGTATAGGTATACCGAATGTTTAATTGAGCTCCTACAATAATTATTCTCTGAAATGGAAAAAAAAATAATTGGACAGGAATCGGTTATTGTTAAACCGATTTTTCAATATTGTGATTTATTGAAAATGGCTTATAATGCTGTTGTGGTTGTTTTTGAATTTTGAATAACTTGAGAACTAATATCAACTTCACTGTATAGTTTTTCCAGATAAATTCCGATCATTTCAAGTCGAAAGCTGTTTCCATTTAAAATTCTAAAAATTATATAAATTGAATTCGTATAATATGTAATAGGTAGCGTAATATAAACGACCGTGAATGTTACAGTTTTAAACAAGATAATTCCAACAAAATGTATTTGGTCATTTATTGGTTATTATTTGGAAAACTCCTGAAATTTGTTTGATTTTTATTTATTTATTTTTATTAAATTTTAAATTTTGTGGTCCGAGAAACAATTAATTCAATAACTTATTGTAATCGATGTATTGGTTATATTGTTGGAAAGGTTCCGACATTAATTATTTTTAGTGAATCTTTGTAAATTTTTAAAATTTTTATAAAACCAGTTAATATAATTTTATTTTAATAATTTATTCATTTACTATAAAATTATAAATCCCAAGTAAAACAGAAAAAGTTCATTTTGGAATAAATAACGTGATTATAGTTGTTAATTAACATTTTTTGGGGACAGAATATTGTGCTTCAAAATGTGATATATTTATATATTAATATTAGAATTATCCCAGAAGTTTGCAGTACACTTAAAAATGACCGTCAATATAATCAAAGGTCCGACAAATGTCAAAATCTTTCCAACAACGACCAATAAATGACTAACAAATTTATTGGTATAGAGACTCGTTGAAAAAATGTCCCTATTATACTACCACCAACTTCACAGTTATATAATATTAATATTATTTATTTGTTTGTAGAGTGATATGAGATATTGTTTAGGTATATTATTTTTGGTCGTTTTTTATTCGGGTATTTTTATGTCCTAACGAAACACAAATAATGGACTAAAAACTGGCAAAAAAATGTGTCGATGAAGTTCTTAAACAAGGGATACAACAGACCTAACTACATAATTACATTTTATATAGGTACCTATTATTATCGCGAAAATCAAATTCAAAATTTCCAACCGAAATCTTCAAACGAATAATATGTTTTATTTTTTCAATTTCATTAACGTCTCTCATAATATAATAAGCCTGCCGATTATTTCGAAAACTCGACGAAACCTTATCGTTAGTAATTTATACTCTACATACGCGTATTATTATATTGATATGGGCATTTAAAATGATCGATAACGAACGAACCACATTTAATATGTATAATGCGAACTTGAGCTCAATATTTTGTGTTAATATATATTTTATACATACGCGTGTCAATCAGACGATTTTAATTTCACTAATGGACACGACGGGCGTTGCGCGCGCGACAACACGCGATAGTAATATTTTCAGTACGCACCGCCTTTCTCGAGGTGTATACGTGTGGAAAAAAAATGCTGTAATACTTCGTAAATTATCATTCATATATATATATATATATAGTTACATTTTTAAAAGGGTTTTCAATAGAAACAGAATTACATTAGAAAAAAAAATATAAGTATTTACTTCGGTGCCATTCAAAATACGTCAATATACGTTTCATTATTAACTATGCCGGTATTTCGAGAGTTAAGAGGACACCACACACACCCGATTTTTAATGGGTTGTGTATAGGCAATTTTTACTCTAATTTTAAGAAAAATTAATAAATCAAACAAATTATTAAAATATTTCATACGTAATTCGAATAATATATACCTGTGTTAGTACCATTTTCAATTGTCGTTTTAAATGTATTAAAAAACATGTTTACTCGTTTTTCATTTATGTATCAACTTGAGAATATTGTAGAAAAATGAAATAAAAAATAAATTATAAAGAATAAAAATGTCTAGCAATGTACATTCTTACACATTTAATAAGCTGTTACAAAAGTTTAAAAACCGATATTTTAACAGCTCATAAAACGTGTAAAAATCTATATAGGTATCGAAATTCGGCTCAATCAGTCGCCAGATAATGTTGTTAGTTATAATTTGTGTTTTGTTTTGTATTTCTAACATGTTTGTAAGTTAATGAAAATGAAAAATGCCAATGCAAGTTCTTCGTTGAAAAGTTGTCGGTGTGGCGTCCTCTTGATTATATAGATGTTTTAGTCGAATAATATTAATTAAATTAATCGTTAAATAATTGTCGATAAGGATGTGTTGATATAGGAATGTGGGACAAAAAAAAAAGCTAGACATCACTAGCAGATTGATCAAAAAAAACATCTAACGTAAACGAACTGTATTTATATTATATGTAAATCGCGTCCTAGGCTGTTTAGAAAATAATTATTTTTTCGAAAAAAAAAAAAAATGCAACCGTCCTTTGTGATGGGCCTATCACTGTGTGAACTTAGTAGCGTGACATTATGTAGTACAAAACGTTTTGGCATATTCGATTAATCTGTTTGTTGGGAAGTTCTTAGAATTTGTTTGACATACCTGTATATTTTGGTGCCGTTGGTAACTATTTCGCAATAATATATTTACGCTAAGTGTGCAAACGTTCGTTTTAACGTTTTTTAATCTTACATAAAAGTTAAAATAATCACTAAAAATGAACGAAATGATTTTAACTCGAAAAATTGTTTAACAAACTTTTATTTACAATCGGGACTCTTTGTTACTGCGCCGAAACGAAATATGTCAAACAAATTCTAGCTAAACATCAAAACCATTTCCCAACCAATTTTGAAAGTCGTCTGAAAATTCTCCAATAAACTACCTACGAATTTTATAAGCACTTACATTAAAATACTTTACGGCTGTTAAGTTTACGGGAACAATGAAACAATCTACTATTTGAAATCTCCTTGTTTCCGTCATTTTCGCGTTACATGGCTGGTTGGCAGAAATTATCCACTCCTCTGCACGTTTCTCCACTCTTCTCTATATACTCGAAATATATCTGATCCGCAATCAGTGTCTGTCTATATTGGGACTGATGTAGTCAAGAAGTGGCCTTACTCTGCTATTTTTCCCCTCTGTGGCACCTTCTATTATTCTACCAAGTAGACGGTTATGGCAAAGTATGTAGTATCGCAATTTACTTGGCTCTTATTGTTTTCAAGATTTTCAGGCGACTTCTAGTTTCTTTTTTTCAAAAGACTTCTTCGTTTATTATGTATTTTATCCAACTTGCTTTTTAAACATCTTCCTGTAAATTAAATTTTACAATTTTAAAAAGTTTTTTTTTTCTTCGGGTTTTCCTATAGTTCATGTTTTAATTCCACACAGTGATACATTCCAAACATAAGCCTTTAATAGATTTTTCCTCGCCTTTATGTCCATATTTTTAAACATAAACAAATTTCTTTTATTTTGAAATATCGCTTTGGTCATTTGGGCTTTATTATTTCCTTTACATTTCAACCGTTCTCTTACTTTTCTATTACTTCCGAGATATTTATACCTATATAATTATAATAATATTGATGTTATGTGCAGAGTTGTAAAGTATTTGAGTAAAAGTAATTGAATATTGATATTAAAATACCTACTTATTTGGGTATTCAGTACTTTATTCAATTACTTTTTTTTTTCCTATATTTGAGTAGTATTCAAATACTTTTACATTTTATAAATATGTTATATTAGGTATATTATTAAAAATCAAAATGTCACATTTCGCAAATAGTATCTACACAAAAAAAAAAAATATATATATAATATAAAATCAGATACGCTATATGATTTATTTATTAAATCAAAGTTTAAAATCATGATATGATTAAATTATATTATTAGTATAAATATAAGCATAATTAAGAGGATACCACACCGACAATTTTTTAATGAAAACTTACGTTAGCATATACGAAACAAAAAAACAAATTATAGCTCACAACATTATCGAGCGACTAATGGAGTCGATTTTTCAGATATGGGTTTTTGCATGTTTTATGAGCTGTTAAAATATTGATTTTTTTAAAAAATTTTAACAACTTATAAACTATATATATAAATATTTATATAATATAAATTATAATTGTATATTTCATCTTTCTACAATATTCTCGAATTGATAAAAATAATAAATGCCTAAACATGTTTTTTTAACAAATATCCTGATTACACGACAATTAAAAATGATACTGACACAGGTCTATTTTTAAAATACTTAATTTTTTAAGAAATATTTAAATATTTTTAATTTGCTTGATTTTAACTTTTCTTCTAATTTATAAAAAATGCCTATACAAATCCCTATAAAAATCGGGTGTGTGTGGCGTCCTCTTAAGCAGCAATGCTTCGGT
Source organism: Pemphigus obesinymphae (assembly GCA_025469235.1). Lineage (NCBI taxonomy): Eukaryota > Metazoa > Arthropoda > Insecta > Hemiptera > Aphididae > Pemphigus > Pemphigus obesinymphae. Next base: position 8,419 of record JAIPRL010011222.1, read on the forward strand.
CGAAATAATATTTAGTAGCATAGGTTAACAAAAATATAACAATAAATATAATAACAAAAAAAAGAACATCAATATAACTGACAAACATTTTGAACAAATTATATTTTTGAAATGTATTAGTCAATTGGTCATACAATTATATTAATAATACATTTCAGAAACATAATTTGTTGAAAATATGTCAGTAAATATTACGTATTATTATTACTATATATATATATATATGTATATATTTTTTAGTACTTGAAAATTATTTCAAATATTTTTTTAATGTATTTGAGTATCTGTATATTTAAATACATTAGGTAAATAGGTATTTGAGTATTACTCTAAATACTTTTTTTTACTTAATCAAATGCTTTTTAAAAGTATTCTTTACGGCTCTGGTTATGTGTCATGTGAGATTTGATTTCTTCGTTACAACAAGAGACGAGAATTTTAGATTTTGTTATGCACGTTTTCATATTGAATTCATTTATCATATTTATATTCATTATTCCTATAACAATAATCTGTAGATAATTGCATTATCTTCTACTCTTGCTCTATTGTCTATTGATGGCTAGTATATACGTAGAAGTGAAACTGAGATGTGCATCCATTTTCTAATTCTTGACTCTTCCTGGCTAATTCCACATCATATACCTACTACATCTATTTCGTGTTCACATAGCATTTTGATTATCCTTCTATCCTACTTAAATTGTTTTATATTTTAAAAATTAAAATAACGAATTTTTACACAATGACAAAAAATATTACTTTTGAAACACTTATTTAAAATATTTTTTTAATTTCCCCCCCCCCTAAAAAAATGCTTATATAAATCTATTTATAAACTGATTATATAAAACGTCCTCTTAACTCTTAATATAATTTTACATACCTATTTTAGCGGTATTAAAACACAATCACGCTCTATTAATATTGTAATATTAATAACTACAACTTTTCTCTTATATAGTAATCGCATAGTAAAAATATATATGAAATATAGTCAAAATGTTTTTTTAATTTTTTTTTTTTTAATTTGCAATTTTGAAAATTTTCCAATTTCAATCATGGATTTTAAATAAACATGTTTAAAAAAAAAACTCCACGTTCGGGCACAGTAAATATTCTAATCTTTCATCTTTTGTATAAATGTTGACTCTGCGATTACAAAGAAAGAAATATAGTTAAAGAGCATGAAAATGATTTTTAACAAATGTCATGATAACGCAATAAAAAATGGAAATAACACATGACTATTTTAAATTACTTGTAAAATATAATTAAATATTTTTAAATTGTTTGATTTTCATTATTTATAAAACTTTATAAAAATTGCCTGTACAAAAAGTGAGTGTACAACATTCTCTTAAAGCAAAACTCTTAAAACGGATTCTTAAATTATTTTAGAGTTAAAATACCTATCTATTATAAAATCGACAGAAGACAAAAATTTTGGAGTGAACTTCATTTGAAATTTTAATCCATTGCTTTAAAAAAATGTATTACCTAAAGTTTAAAAAAGTTAAAAAAAACTTTTTAAAACTACAATAAAATTTTTATAAATTAATTAATTAAAAAGCAATATGATCACTCCAAAATGTTCTTTATTGGTTTAATAATAGGTATTTTTACTTTAAAATTACTTTTAAGCCCCATTTTAAGACTTGCGTAAATATCGTGATTACACAACAATAAAAAGTGGTCCTCTACCGGGACTGATTTTAAATTGTATTTAAATGTTTTTAAATTGTTATATTTTTATATTTCTAAAAATTACCTATACCCCTTAAAAACGAGTGTGTAGCTACTTGGAATGTCGAAAATACATAATGAATTTTAAATCAGAAATCTTTTTACTTTAAAACTCCTATTTTTCCTTGTATCCGAAAAAGTGTACACCTATATTCAAAAAATAAAACAAATCGTTGTAAAACCAATAATAACATTTTATCTTTAATTTTATAAATCAAAATAATAAATAAATAATAATAATTTAAACAATTGTATAAATTTATATTGTGTATATGCGAACTGCTGTAAACAAACAATATAGTAAATGTCACAAGAATATCAATATATAATGAAATCCGTCGTACAGTTGCCGCCCAATAACGACGATGGAGTTTGGGATATAATTATTGTATGATCGATATATTATTGTATGGTTACTACACACTCGCTTTTTAAGGGGTTTTGGATAGGCAATTTTAAGGATATTTTTAGAAAAATTAAAATCTCAGGATTGAAAAATATTTAAATACATTTCAAAAGTAATTAAAAAATAGTCCTATTCCAGTAACATATATTTTATTGTGATGTATTAATAAATAACTATTAAAAACTAAGCAAAACGTGTTTCGGGAGATGGACGTTTTTGACAAACTGCAGAGTGATTTTAGCACTTAATGACTTCTATAAACAATAAAATTTAAACATCGTAAGTTAATCTAAATATTTACAAAAGCGATTTTCGATAACATTATTTGAAGTCGATTTATAAGACTTTGAATTTCCCAAAATTGTCTATTTTAAAAAATCTTATAACTCGACTAACAATGACATTATTGAAAATTGCTCATGCAAAAATTTATATGATCTTATGGTCTTCAATTTTTTATAGAGGTTGTTGTATGCTAAAATAATTCAGTTCTCTAGAAACACTACAGTGTAGCGTCCTCTTATTTAGTGATGAAAACTAAAAACGGGGGAAAATCTATAGCACGCTCGTATATAGAGCATGCTTTTTCTAACGTCCGTCTGCCTGTTTCTGCAATATTCTTTGTTGTGTGATGGTTACCAATATAAAATATTTACAAATTTGTATTCGTTTTGTTGTTGGTTTTAGGTTTCCATATATATATATATACGTAAGTATATTATATTTATACAGTAGGGTAAACAAATCGTCTTAAAATTGTTTATGGAATTATATAGTTTATTGTTCGGAAATTGGGAATTTAGTGCGTTCACGCCGAGTGGGCTTTCCGAATTCATTATTTACTCAAAAGAAACCCTGGGGTGCATTAAAGTATTCGGAGTTATAGTAGAGTAGTGTAGAGTAGAGTAGTGAATTGGGTAAAGTAGATAAGAATAGAGTAGGGTTTAATCACAGAATAAATTTGACATCACGACAAAAAATTTAATTCGAACAATGCGATAAGATCTTCTGATAAGTGTTTGTTTTTCAATGTATTCAGTATGTATATTTAGTTAACTATACTTCATCTAATAAAATACGAGTACAAATTTTCACGAATTATAAAGTTTTATAGGTCTTGGTCCAATTTATTTATTTAGTTTAATAGAGAGATTTCGATAAATATCATGTTATTTCACCTGATTTTAGATAATTATATGATTCATAAAGAACGAAAACTTTATGTTCTTAGTTTTTGAACTTTACTGTCACTTGCATGATAAAAAAGACTGACATTTTAAAATGCATGAAAAAGTGAAAACAATAATTAACAAAATGTTGGTTGTGTAGGCGAGAACATGACGAAATTTACCTTTCGTCGTGGGCGGGATTATAAATAAAAATTACTTGTTATCTATACGCATATGATAAAAATTATTATCAGTAGCGTTAAAAGAACCCAGCGATTTCTTTTGGGCAACAAGAGTTAACTCTAGTGAACAACACTTGGTTTTCGAACGGTAACCTTTGAGTTAACACCGTTTTCTCGAACGACGCGAAATCGACTAAAATATCCGAAATAGACTCGGAGTCGAACATTTCTCGACCGGATATCCCACACATTGACTGAGCTTCGGCGTATACGGACGCCACAAAAACGTGTCCGACGTTACCGGTCGCGCTCGCCTGCCAGGTGGTTACCGACGACGTTGATGGGTTTTACGTGGGAAATTTTGGCACATACATAATAATAATATATTGAATCATTAATACATATTATATTTTGTAACGTACGAACGTCCGTGTACGTAACAGTAATATCGACAAGTTTAAAATGTTTAAATCGGGCGATATAATATCGTAAGATTTACTAGTTCTTCGGAAACTTCGGAAAACGTAATTTAAAATTGTTATTATATGGTTTGTATTATTTAGGCCATGAGAAACAGCCTAAAAATAATGAATGGACATTTTTATAATGCAAATTTAGTCTAGTTTAAGAAAAATCTATCGGTTTTTGTTAAAACAAATAAACCACCCCTCTATACAGCTCAAAAAAAGATTTACAAACTGGCAATTGTGTCACTGTTCTTCCAGAAAATGCCAAATTTTTATTATTTTTGACTTTCAAAATAACATTATAGTGTATATTATTTTATTATACTCACGAATTATATTAATTATGAGTTCTAGAAAAACAAATTCGAGTAATAATTTGAATACTAGATAATGATGAAAAATTAGGCTAGTACTAAGACGAACTAAGAATGACACAACTCTCTGTTACGTTGTTGTAGCACCAGGACCAAACAAAAAAATTGTCACAAATAACATTTACGTCGTTATAGACGTAAGTAACCGAAACGCAACTGATAACAGCGTCGTTGTTCTTCACATTGGTAACACGTGATCGGAAAACAGGTAATTTCAACAACGACAAAACTGCTCTCTAGCGGACAATAATAGGTTTTATACTTACGTCATTGTTCCGCCGGATAAAATGACACTTTTTCATACTGTAGTCGTGCTTATGTCAAAAAGTCGAAAATTTGCCGTTGTTCCACCGGAGAAGCGATATATATAGCCATCTGCCGGTCAGAGTGGTCGAAATATAATATTGTGTAGTAATATCGTTTATATAAATCCATAATGTATAATTTGTCAACCGAGGTCGGACCCCCGTCGCTCGTACGCTCGCCCGACACAACTCCCATATAATATGTTTAATTTTGAAATATAAAATAATTTAATATACGGAGGCGCATATGGTCTCGGTCACCTCTGGCCACCTGCAGACAGACAAACTCCTCCGTAAACGTATATTATATACGTCTACATGCCACGTCGGGTGGTAGCGGTGGATGATTATTATACGATTCGAAATCGACAATCAATAATAGCTGGTGTTTGTTAGTTCGATATGAGTTATATGAAAAATGCATGAACAATTTTCGTGAGGCCGGAAAAATATTGTAAAAAGAAAAACCGTTTTTATCACGTCTTATATTCGTTATACTATATAGTAAATACTACGGTAAAGGTGGGTAGAACGGTTCGAAGTTTGAAAAAACGAAAGTCGAACTATAGTTGTACCTATAAGAAGAACCGAACTTGAGTAGAAGTTCGAACTTGGACGAACTATTTTAGATTCTGAGCGTAGCGAGGAAGCTTATGGTTTTACAATGATGTTTTTTTTTTCTGTAAACACTTTTTCTACCAGAAGGAGTGCTCCCATCTTTACGCTCATACCCGGTTTCCGGTAGCAAATTGCATCTAGTTGGTACTTTTAAGAGGACATTTTTCGATTTTCATAATAGTTTTTTAATGCGTAAGCAAAAACTACCAAAAAATTACGAAAAATACGATTTTGTAAAATCGAGAATTTTAATTTCGTCGTAATTTCGAAAATAATGACT
>JAIPRL010011223.1:0-13964 GCA_025469235.1 Pemphigus obesinymphae
AATCAATATAAAGATTTTTATGGTGGTTTCAAATTAATGAAAAAAATCATTATTTAATTGTTTGTCATTTATTTAAAAAAAATTATTTAAAAAAATCATCTGGTAAAAACATAGAAAATATAATAACAAATTCAGAACTTTTTTCAAAATTAAAATTGAACAAGTTTAACATGGCCTATTTAAAGAAATGCCAAGACCATTTTAGCGCTTTGAAAAATCTACTGTCGAAGACCCTTAATGCCAATACTGGGCATTAACGAGTTAATAAATTAAAAGTTAATTTTATTTTAACTTTTAACTTAACTTTTTATATTTTATTTTTGTTACTTAACTTATTTTTGATTAGAATAACTTTTAAATAACGAGTTACTTTTAATTAAAACTCAGTTAAGTTAATTTTGTAGTAATTGATACATTTTGATTTCATATTGTGTCTATTATCAAAATAGTAGTAGTACCTACTAATTAAACATTTTTCTGAATCTATTTCTTGTTAATTTTAATAATTATTATATTATAAATACATTGTAGTATTTTTAATAATATTATATATTATTATTAATATATATTATTATTACAAATGATTTTTAAAAATTTTAAAATACTTAAAATAAAAAATAACAGTGTTTCCAAAAAAATAATCAATACTTAATTGTGGGGCGACATTGCAAAACGTACTATTTCCATTTTCCACTTTTTTCATTGATGTTTATGTTGTTATTTATGTGTTGTACTTTATAGTGTGTTTTGACGTCATTCATGAAATTTAAATTGGTTTTAACAAAGGAAACGGTACGTTTAGACAGTTTAAACAAAATCTGATTACAGGATTTGATTCCCCGCATTTTTTTACCGTAAGAATGAATATATAACTCAATTTTGTCAATTTTGAAAACAGTACGTTTTGTAATGTTGCCCCATAATTATATCTATATACAGGGTTGAGCAGTATCTCAGATACTTGTTACTATCTTTTAGTATCTTGTCACCCTGACTGTATAGGTAGTATATAACTCAAATGTTATATTAACTAGTGCCTACAAAAAAAATTAAATTAACTTTATCGTTGAGAAAAAAAATAACTATTGATTTTAAACTTTTACTATTTTTTCATATTAACTTAACTTAACTGGGCTTAAAAAAATCATTAACTTACCCAGCATTGCTAAATATGGTCCTGTTACAAATCTAAATTTTGAACTAACCACGAAATGAGTTTGTGATCACAGATCAGACCGTCGGAAAATAGAACCTATTTTCCAATGCTAGAGCATTGACGAGTTAATAAGTTAAAGTTAAGTTAATTTTAACTTTTTAATTTAACTTTTTACATTTGATTTTTCATAAACTTGACTTTTTTAACATGATGTTGAACTCCCAAGCCTCGATTGTGATGATATCTAACACGCTATCATCAATTTTATTCGTTTAAATTCAACAGTTCTAAAATGTGCAGTATATAACGAGTGTATAATATATGATATGATATTATATATTGCCAATGTCCGACATTTGTCTGTAATATTTTCGGTTCACGCTGACGGTGGTAATAAAATCCTTATTTTATTATATCCACGATCGTCGTCATTGTAATAGAAAATATATTCAACTATGTTTTGAACACGCGCGTGCAATACGACGACGCACGTGCGGTCTCCCCGTGTAATCCTTTAATACAGACGTCTACCCTTTGTACACATATGTGACTTTATTAATTTCGTTGTTGCCGCCTATAGGATATATAATAGCCCACGGATGAGTTTCCCCTCAGACGATGATTGACGTTTATTAAGTCTTTGAAAAGTCAGTAAATAAAAAGTTTCAAAAAATAGCATACTCGTTATAACAACAACAAAAAAAAAACCTTTAATTAAATAATATCATTGATACTATAACACACATATCATGAATCAATTTAATGGCTGTGGGGAAATTGGGTAAAAACTTTATTTTACATTTCAGTGGTAAATCGATTCACAAAGTAGTTGAACGATGACTGAAAATGAAAAATAAGACTTCTTAAGAGAGGAAATTATGAAATTTAATTATTTATTTATTTTCAGATTTGCATATTTTATGAATCCTGTTTCATTCAAATACTTACTCGTAAAATATAATAAATATAGGTACCTACGTGTATAATTAACTATGATTTTAAAAATATATTGAATTTTTAAGTATAATTCTACTTACCTACTATCAAAAAAAAATTTTATTTTATAGTAAAAATTTTTGGCATTTATGAGGTTTCTCAGTGTATATAGGTAGTCTCCTGGTTAATGCTGTAATTAAATTGAACTTTTTAACAAACTCAATTATTGACCTATTAGTTATTGTTTTAGATGGAACTCAATTTGTCTAGTACTAAAAACTAGGTTTGGTTTTTATAAGATCAAAATATACCAAATGTCGAAATTCTAAGATTTTCGATCGAAACTTCTCCAAAAATATAAGCAAATTTTAATATCATGTACATAATGAAATAGCAGATAGTCTGTTCAGAAAAAATTATTGCTCATAATATATTACACTAAATAGTATAATGTTATCATTCTTACTAGTAAATAGTAAATACTATAGATAATTAAACTGAGAACACTTTAGGTAATTTATTTTTATTTTTGGACTTCTAGTAAAAACGATTCGTTTATCCTAGGATATTTTTGTAGGTATTTTATATTTGTAGTAATTTATTATAAAATGTCTTATATCTATTAACTATTGTAAAACCTTATTAAAATCTATTATATATCTATCTATCCATATTGTAATATGCATATCAATAATTTTGATGGTTCACTTTTTGCTATTTAATAATTACGGTCAAAATATTAAGTAATTTGTTGCTGTAATTTCTCTTGTTTTTGAAATAATAATTTACGGATTTATATACATTTTTCTATAATTTATTCTTGTTTGTAGTATTGTATGCTAAGTAAACACAATACAGGTAGATTATAAATACTTGGCAGTTATGTTATGATTATAAAAACGATAGCATATTAGCATATTTTAACATATTTTATATTCTGGATTTCGATATTTTATCATAACGTAAAATATCTATGTTTTACAACATAATATAATTCTATTAGTAGAAAAAAAAACAATGATAAAACGCTCAATAAAAATAATGTTCAAACTTCAAATTGAATCGAGAATAACTTATAACAGAGCAGAATAAAATATAGATAAACATTAACTAGTCCATTCCTACACAAAAATATAAAAAAATAAATAAAAATCCAAAGCCACTTCAGAAATACATAATATATAAATTGTATATCTAATGTTTGCCTGTGTAATATTATGTAGGTAGTATTTATAATTTGTATATAAATGGGTAAAATAGTCATTTTTAATTTTTTAATTTCGAAACATTTAATTTATTATTTAAGTGAAACGTATATTACATTTTAAAGTTTTACAAGAGAAGCAAAAAACAATTTTAACAAAACAGCTTATCTCGTTCATTATATATTAACAACAATACCTATATCACGTAGTAATCAACAAGATCAGTGGCGGATCGAAGAGTTAAGTGCTGGTCGGCCAATTCAGAGGAGGGCCCAACTCACAAGTTTCATTTGATTCAATACCTATACCTAAACCAAACCTATCCTAACCTAACTATGACCAGATTTATAGTTTAGAGTCTCCCCCCCCCCTGAATTTTTGAGAAACTAAGCTAAAAAAAGAGGGTTTTCGGAATGGTAGAGGGCCCCAAAAAAAATAAATAAAAAAGGCATTGAAAAATTATCTTCTATTTACTAAAATGGTAGTGCTATGTCTACGCTGCCCCCTCCCGCCTAAATCCGTCCCTGCTACGAACTATTCTGTAAAAAATCGCTTCGCTCACAATTGTAACTTCCCATCATATTAAATTTAATTATTATATAAGAACTGGATTAAAGGGAGACTCAAAACAAAAATTAACTGGGGCCCCATCAGCATTTGCGACTAAACTAGGTACCGTTAGATCCATCAATGAATGAGATATACTTAAGTAAAATATAAGTTATGTTGTCATTTTTATTAATAACAGTGTAATAACTAATCTGACAGAAAATTTCTCCGATAAATAAATTCTCGGCAATACGTTTTTGAACAATATTTAAAATAATATAATTTATTCAAATTTTGGGATACGTGCTGTTTCAATTTAGCGATTCAAATTCCATTAATGCTTTATAATATGTAGTTATGCCCTGTAGTAGGTATAAATAAAATTAAATCTACTGTATCAATCATAAAATTCAATTTAAGACTTTTAAACTCTGAACTCGATTCAATCTATTTTAAAAACTATATATTTTAAATAAAAAATAAAAGAAAATAATAATTGTTAATTAGTGATTTGAATTATGAAAATAGCTTTTATAGTACAAATTTTGCTAGGACAATGGCCTTTCCATAAGATTTGATCGCGGTTGCCTATGCCAATATCTATGATAATATCCATATTTGGTGTATTATACATATTTTAAATCATTACTAAACGTAAAGTATAAGTAATGGGACATTTATAAACAATAGAAACAATGGCATTTTATACAAATTTATGTAAAATTTAGAAACAAATAATAGTGTTGGGGTTAGTTGTAAAAACCTTCAATTGATCTCGAATCGATTAAACTTTCATTAAAATCTGATGTTGGTTTAAATTATTCTTATCTGCACAGATTCAAGAAAACCATTTTTAATTACTAACAAATTAAATTTTATTGATTAATTAATAATGATATAGCCATATATTATTATTATAACTTATGTATAGTTATGTGTACCTACTACCAATTTTTTAATATATGCATGTACTCATGACAACAAATTTGTAAATCCACGGGTATACAATTTTCGCGAACTTGTATTAAACTGCTATATTTTGAAAAAATATTTAACCAAATTAGCTTTATAAAATAAAAATATTGTAATATATCATTTTTAGCACAACTAGGCGTAACTAGAGAGGTGCAGAGGGACTTAAGCCCCCCCCCCCAGATTCAAAATCCTTGATTTTTAATAATACAATTTTAATAATGTACCAACTCTGTTCAAATTTTTGTTCTAGAATATTTTGTTTCTAATTTTTTATTTTATATCTAATGGTTTTAAAAATTATGTTTAATCAACAATATATTTATATTAGGAATTTGGTGGCGTTTAGAGTTATTTTTAAACTGTTATCTGACAAATGTTTCAATTGATTTGGTAAAAGCTTAAATGGTGTTTTTTTAAAAATTATTTGTCACCAGATTTCAATTTTGATGACATTAAAAAAATAATTCAAAAAGAGGCTTTTTCTAACTTGTACAAGTTATTTCAAATCGCAATTACAATTCCAATGAGTTTTGCACCGTATAAACGCAGTTTCTCAAATATGCGACAAATTAAAATTGGTTGAGCATAAGTACATTACAATAACGAATTTTTGACTAGTTTTTTATCAGTTTCTACAGAATCAGTATTAGATAAGTACAGCACAAAAACAAAGAAAATAGTTTTAAAATAATACATTATATTCTTATAAGCCAATATCAAACGTATGTTATTTGTATTTTTTTATATTGGTTGTTGTGTGGGTTTTGGTAAGTGTTTTAGTTAGTGGGTTAGTAAAGTATATATTAGCACCCCCTAAAATGTAAGTCTAATTGCGCTTATGGCACAATTAAAACATGTTTTTGCCATTTGATTATTTAATGCACCATATTAATATTATACAATTATTAATTAAAATATTAATATATATATTAGATACCTACCTAATATAATATTGTGTTTTAAAATATGATTTAAAATGTCTTTCGATAAAACGATTTTGAGCGAATCTCAGTATAAAATACATATATTTCAAAATTTAAAATTGCTATAAAGTCCTCAAAATTGAAATTATATTTTTGAAAAATATAGGTAGTAAATCAATATAAAAGCTAAGTACCTACAATCTACATACTTTGTAAAAAATTCAAGTATTTAGACGAAATTAGAATATAACTCACAATTAACAAAATAAATTCACGTTCATTTTACATACATTTTTGGTGAAGTCCCTAGGATCTTTCTTCGGAATTATAAAGAAATAACAAATTTCGAATTTGCGAAATCACATTTTTACTGTAATTTTTTGGCAGTTTTGATACAATTCGCTAAGTACCGGTAAATGGATAAGCACTCCTACTAGAATTGTTGGTTTAAATACGTGTTTGAGAAAAATAGGAGATAAAATGCTCGGTTTAAAAAAACCTTTAGAATAAATCCTAGTAGACCTGTATAGGTAGTTTATGTTTATCTATTTGTGATATTTGAATAAAAATAAAATTAGAATTTGACGGGTTTGAGCAGTACAGGGTATACTTGGTTGCTGATTTCCAACACCCTCTTCCCTCATGCTTGGCTTAATTCAATATCGAACAGGCAAAAGTTTCAGTAGCATGAGTTGGTCATCCCAATTGTTTTAAGCCTTTTCGCTTATTTTCCGGTTTAGAAAGTGCTTTTTTGATATTTGGGGAAAAATACGTCTATGAGTTTTATTAACCACCCATGAAAAAATCTTAGCTACGTGTCTGAATCGGGCGTGTACCCACTAATTTATTTACGACTACATCACTGCTTATATACCTATATATTTATTCCATGAATATATTTTTTTATGTTCCTGTTTAGTCAACTCAGAAGATTTGTAGGATTAACAAACCAGGGATATAATCTAAGTTTAGCTCTTGAACTTGCAATGTACAACATATATAAAAGTGTTTAGTTATTATATATAATATATACATATATATTTAATTCAAATGTAACTTATACGTTTGACCGTTAGATAGTATTCATAACTATAACACCTAGCTAATTATTCGATGATAGGATTTTATTGTGGTGCTTTGAAATTTATCATTAGAACCTTTTTCAAGATTCAGCTGTCAGTAATATTTTTTATACAGTATATAAGACCTTTTCATTTTCCACTATATTAATTTATGGCAGTGGCGTACCCAGGATTTTTCAATGGGGGGGGGGGCTTGAAAATAAATAAGTAATCAGTAGACACAAGATTAGGCATGAATGAATAAAGTAGGTGCTATTTGAGTGTTATAATAAAATAGGTACTGTTAAAAATATATATTATAATGGTATATATAATATAATATATATATATAGCGGCGTATTTATGGAGAGGGAGTACAGGGGTACTGAAAATTCATGTAAATATCATTATATTAATGATTGGTTTTCAATATATTTGACCCACCCACCAGAAAAAAAGTTGAAAATACGTTACAGTATATATATAATATATAACATTTGATAATATGAAACATAAAAAAAGTACAATTATACTGGCAATGGGGGGCTTCAGCCCCTTAGCCCCCCCCCCTCTGCGTACGCCACTGATTTATGGTATCTATACAAATCTCGTATTTAGCTTAACGTGCGTCTTGAAAATATTCATATGATAGTATAAATAGTAAAATAGAAAATGTTAAACTACGTTTATGTATACTCAAAATTAATACACTTTCCTCTCAAAAAACGATTGAATTTCATATCAATATTTATTATCGGAACTCTGAAAACCTAAATCTATATTTTTATAGAACCATACTAGGTAGGTATATTATCTTATAATATGATTCATGTAAAAATGACATTAAGTATCCATTGAGTGAATAGATAAAGAAATAAAATTTTTTTTTATCCATAGATACAATATTAAAATTTATTCAATTTTCTACTCTAATGTTCTAATTTTAGTTTAATGTAAGTTTTGCAATGAAATCATGGGCTAGGAATGTCTGTATAAAACTGATTAGAGTATATACAAAAAAAAATCCTACTTGATAATTGATGTAGACTAATCAAAAAGTACCACACAAAATGACAAATATCCCTAGATGAATACTGAATACAGAATAGGTATTGTTAATGCCAATTTTTTTAAATTCAAAATGTATAGGTATAACATAGATACTGTATTTTAAAATAAACTTGAAATTACTGTATATCTATGTATAATAGAGTGTTAATAAAATTTCAAATTAAAATGGAAAATTCTAAGATGGGCATATCAATATACAGTTTTGTCCCATATACTTTGTAAATATTTTACTGAATCTTCTGAAATGAAAAAAAATTATAGTTCACTGTGATCCATATTTTGAATGTATTCAATGCAATGACTGGTTTAAAGGACTCACAAGTGGCCAGATTGATATTTATGTTGACTCCCGTATTTAGAATAGATATTAACAAACTGTCTTTTTGTTGAAAAAACAAACAGTATCCTGCTGTTATCGAGCTTAAACATTCAATGAAATAACTTAATTACAGAATTATGTCAGAAGAACAATAGTCTCCAATAACATTTGAGAAAGAACGTGAAATTTGAAAAAAACAATGCGTGGTTACTTTACCTTGATTATCACCGCTGCAATTATTATTAATAAGTAGTTAATTTTTACACGTTTACCACATAACTATACTTCATCACCTTCCGTATTCTCTCGGTCGATCCTAACCTTAAATAATATCCAAAATTAAAATTCTTGTTGTTTTGATAAAGATATAGAAGAATTATAAAAAAAACGAAAATCATGATTCGTCTATTTAAACGCATTTAGTAAATAATTGGGTATCAGTATATGTTTTCATTTGATTTTAAATTATTGTAAATTATCTCGGTTTTGTTTTAGTGTAGGTAATAATATTTGTGATAACATAACATGCATATTGGAATGTTTGTCCAGAATATTTTTGAACAGTTATCTTATATAAATATCTATATAGTATATAATATATGAAATACTCGATATGAACTGATGTTTTCGGTGATTAGAAATGACTACAATAACTAAAATATAGAAAATGTTATCATTCCTTGAAATTATCACGATTTTCTGCAGTAGCATAATATAATATATTATTATATATACCTATACATACATATATATATATATATATATATAGTATATATGCTTACCTATTGTTCGATTGCGTCCCACAGGGTTCGGCGGCACGATGCAGATGTAAACAAACGGAAAGCCGGTATCAAAATATATACAATATCACTGTAATAGTGGGGAGAGTACAATATTGTAAAATATCGAGGTTACCGAGATATAGCGGAGACGCGCGACTCGACACGCGGGGTGCAAAGGGATTTTTGCGCGTGACTTCGGCGCGCGGGGCGTGTCCCTGGCCGCTGCCGAACGAGGGAGGCGCTTGTAGAATGCGTGGCGGCGGCGGAAAGGAAACAGGACGAAGGATAATATAGAGAAGGAAACCTCCTGCTGCACTCGCTCATTCCTACGTATCTACAACCGCGCCCAGCCTGCAGACCCTGCTGCACCCGCCTCTGTCCTATATGAGATACGACGACGCCACCGCCACACAAATGACCCCAAATCCTTGAAAAATACATATATAAAATGAAATAAGAAAAAATAAAGGGACGAAAGAGAAGGCAAGCGAAAAGAAAAAAAAAAGCTATCGGGAGAAGACCAAGAATCGTTATATATATATATATATATATATATATATGTATGCGTGTATATATAGACACTAGACAGCGTAACATCAAACATTCAGTTCGTTGTGTTTGGAATACTGCGTTATGTGTAAGTCGTGATGAGGGATGAATATATATATATATAGAGAGAGAGAGAGAGAGAGAGAGAGGCAAAATGAACGAGTCTTATATAGAAAAGTTATATACCATGTCAAATATCATGTCAAAAGCGAATAACGAAAAAAAACGCAATACGGAATATCGTAAAATACGTATACTCGGTCTATAAGTATATATATAATTCTAGACACTGATAAATACAATTATTTGGTGTACATTATATTTCATTTAATACACACAATGAATAATTAATAATACAATATGAATAAAACTAAACATATTCATATATGTATACTCGTCTATTATTACGTAATTAAATATTCTATAATCTATAGGTAGGTATACAAAGGAAAAAAGCCACTATACCTCGACTACTTATTATATATTTATTAGAAATTAATATAAAATTAGTTATTAATTCTATACTGCAGGTTTTACTAAATAACCATGTCATTAGAAGATGAGTGAAGTAAAATGTAGTAAAAAAAAAAAAAACAATTATAACAAATAAACAACAGGTATTTTAAAAAAAAAACATGGAAAAAATATTGGGTTACACTATTTTCAATCACAAATATTACACTGATAGTTATTTATCCGAAAATATAATGTGTACCTAATTTGAATATTTTCCATTGCAAAGGAGCAATAAATATAAAGACAGATTCTCATTTCTCATATATCTTATATAGTTTACACACCGTTTCCTTACACAGTTACATATTTGATATTATAGAACGTAGCAGTAGCATATTTACTATTTCCATCGGGGGGGGGTAATATCAGAAAAAAAGGAGCATCCGAATTGCACGCCAAAAATAAAAAACGTCCTAATTGCATGCAGCGTTTAAACTGGGTTTGTCCGAATTGCATGCGGCGTTTAAAATGGATCGTATTTCATGATGCAGTACCTACCTACTTAAAATAAGTCTATCTAACTAACTAAAAACTTAACTATGTAACATTTTGATTTCCACTTTAACGGACTTAGAACTGTTGGTAAAAAAATAACCACTAGTTGATTAAAAATGTTTTGATTTTCAAAATGTTTAAATTACATCACATTACATTAATTATATTTATGTACCTATATAAAAAGGTTTGTTTTTCAATATTTAATATTTAATTTTCTCTTCATTTTTTTATTTCTTCATATTGTGACATAATCGTAGGTACTTATTCATTTTTTCTAATAGATCTTAATAATATAAAATTAAAATTTTTATATTACGCCACATTTACATCAATTATATTTTTACATTAAACACTACATGCAATTTGGACAGATCCATTTTAAACTGTGAATACAATTCGGACAGACTCATTTTAAACGCCGCATGCATTTAGGACCTGCTTTAATTTTTTCTCCCGCATGCAATTCGGATGCAGCCGAAAAAAAATTAGAGCATCAGTTGAACTCTGCCCCCCTCCCCCTCAAATTCCATATATTTGTTATAATATTACATTTATATGGGGCATATTTTTCAACATGACGCTGGTTTGTTCTACCCATAGATACCTACTGTTTATTGTCAATTTATTATATTACAAAATAATGTCTATTCTACTGAGTTTTTGAGCCGTATTATTCAACATTTTTTCTATGTCCATATGAATATTGTGATGTATGTTTAGCACTACCAAACCATTTATAGAAAAGGTGTATAAAATGAACATGTATTAACGCTTAATTATTTATACATTTATACAATCACAAAAAACACAATACACGATTTACTACTGAATAACACACTGATTACGAATACAGCACGGATGAAGTTTAAAAAAAAATTAAAACAAAATTTTTTTTTTTTCTTTATTTTTTCTTCCAAAAAAATAATGTATAGAATGCATCTATACGCATATAGATGCCTAAAATAGACATATATAGTAACTATAGTACCTACTAGTGATATCAATTATCCAGATTAGAATAATCCGGATAATTTTATTATCGGATAAAGATATTGTTAAGTATTTTGAACTGAGGACCTAAATGATATGGAATGTTGATGGGTAACTGAAATATATATTTTGGGTAATTTTTAAATTTTTAACCCTATAATTTTGTGTCCACAACGATAAAATTATTAATATGTAATTGATTGATAAATTGTATAATATTTATTATTACTTGATATTATATTATTATATAAAAATTACATGTACAAATAGAAAAATAAACAATTTAGTAATGGAATGATAACCTACGTGTTATTATTGTAATTACAAAGAAATAAACGATTTGAACAAAATCACGTTTTTACTTTTTTTTATGTAATTTTTTTTACAAGAAAGATGTATTGGGATAATATAAAAATGATATAATGTACTGAATAAATATTGAAAAAAAGTTTACATAAAAACTCTAAGGAGTTGGATGGTTAATATTCAAATTATCCGGTTTTCGTGTTATTGCGTAATTTTTCGGTACATTTTTTAGGTGTAAATCAATTGGGATAATCTAAAAATTATCAAATGTGCCACATAATTTTCGAAAAATTGGTAATACAATTAATTAAATGAGTTAGATGGTTAACAACATTCGTCTTATTCATATTATCCGGAAAAATGTATTTCATTATCCGGTTTCGGATGTCCAGATTATCCGGAATCCGGATATATCTAAAATCACTAGTATCTACCTGGTACCTACAAACTCACTGTTTTTATGGCTGTATATCCATATTCCTCCACTGATTATATACGCTTTTCGATTCTCCATTTTCCTCCAAAATTTTCGGAAAGACTGATAGGTATATTAAATTATATTTAATTTATTAGGTACCTATTTATTTATTTATATTATTTAATTATTATTCATCTAAGGAAATAGAAGGAATAAAGCCAAAAAATAAACAAAAACATATTACGAATAAATTATTATTTATTATTATTGGGTATATTTTTATTTTTCCAAATCTTTTTTCTTAAATCTAGTATATACTTACTTGAAAATTCAATATTGATAAATAATAAACATACTAAATCTCTAAAATATATTAAAACAAATTTAATTTTACCTATACCAGTGTGGTATAGCTACCATAGTGTATGACTATTATTTTATTTTAATAAATAAATAAAATTTTTGGAGGAAATGAACAATGGGGGAAAATTATATTTCATTTGTGGAGGAAAAGAAATTTTTTTCCTGGAAAAAAATGGAATCTGATTTTTGGAGGAAATGGTCCAGCCTGTTTTTGCAAATATTGCTATATTGTTAAATTTTAGAACCACCACGTTTTTTCAGAAACAAAAAGGTACACTAGATATTTATACTAATATAATATTATTATATATATTATAATAACTAATGAAAAAGAACAAATAAAGGAAAAAATTAAAACATATCTACCTGTTATTAATTATTATGTATACCTATAATAATAATAATAGATTATAAATTGTCATTAAATTATAATAAGTAATGATTAATGAAGTAAAACCTTATAGAGATAAAAATAAATATACACAATTTATAATTACCATCAAACTTATTTACATTATTTCAAGTTTTCTTTTTTTAATAAATGAGTTTGATCTAAATCTACTACCTTTATCAATAAATATAGTGTTAATATTATTTTGTAAGCTCGATAATAACTAATAGGAATAGGTAGATATATCCGCACTATAGAAAAAATATATTTCATTTTGATATGTATTTTATTTTTAAACAATAATTATTTTATTTTCCCAACAGCAAATTGCTTTTTTTAATGCTTAAATTTGTATGACAACAGTTATTAAAAAATTACAAGTAGACAATAATAGGTACCTATAATTGTTAATTGAACAAAATGTATAGATATACATTATAATACCTCTTCGTATAAGTCTCAACTCTTAATATGATAAATTAATAAATATAGTATTGCATTACCTATTACTATTTACAAATTATTTATGTAATATAACATATTTTATTAGCTAAAATATTTAGAGATAAATAAATATTATTATTATTATTATTATTAATATTATAAAAAATATTTAGAGATCACTGTACAAATCAAGATCATAAAATAATAGCTGTTTTAAAAAAATAACTATCAACACATATTAGGTACCTATATGTACTTATATTTTCCAATATTATTTTAATATATTTGAAAAAAATGTATTCGATTTTACAACAAATACCGTTCGTCATACATATATAGATACGGTACAATATACATTTTGATAAGATGTTAGACAATAGTAGGGGAGACTGGGTACGATTGTAACATTTTTCACATAATGATCAATAACTAACAATATTTAAACATTTTACTTTTAATTATGCTCTCAACCAATTAAGCAACTGAGTGTGTATATAAATATGTATGTATTA
>JAIPRL010011224.1:0-13962 GCA_025469235.1 Pemphigus obesinymphae
ATAATAATTGTCACATTAAAAATAATGAGTAAGTAGGAAGAAATTGTTTTATTATGTTGCTGTACAATTTGTATTGCTATATTTTGTAAACCCCCCCCCCCCGAAATTTTATTCTGTGTACGTGCCTGAAGGATTGTATAAGAGGCATGGTTGGAAATATCTCGGGATTTTTTGAAAAAACGCAACTGAGTTTTTTTTCATAAAATCTGGAAATGCCCAATATTACCCTGGGTTTTTTAAGAAAATTCTTTAGGTAGGTTTTAGTGGTTTTTATTTTTTAAAAATCCATTTAAAACCACTGAAAATGGGTTTAATGAGCTGTTTTTCACTTCAACTCAATAAAAATGTTATTTTTTCCCCATACTACATACACTGTATTTTTTAAAAAGATTTAATAATATTTTTGTTTTACTTTTATAATTTATTACTCATAAGCAACCTGTCCTGGCCAAGGTCATTAACATATTAGTATAATTTAATATAATTTGTATTAACTTTTGTACCTATATATGCTATAATAATACCAATATAATATTATTATTACCAAACACATGAATATTTCTATAGTTGTATTCATAATTCATTGAATTTTTAATTTTCTAAATAGGAATTTTAATATTGACTATTCGATGAAAAAAATTCAATATATTTTATTTAACCATAAAAAAATGTTTAAATTTTTCTAAGTTGGTGTATTGGGTTGGGTTTTTTTAAGCCAACCCTGATAAGATAAGGTAGTATAAGAGTAGTTTCAAAAGTTTACAGAAAGATGGAGAATAGGTATATTAAGGTGGGAAGAGACTGATGCAGTAAGATTAGTAAAGGAAATGTAGGTTGATGGAAAAATATTGAAAAAAAGGTGAGGAATGTGATTGCGAGTGATATGAGGAAGGTGAATGATATGGTAAAGATTTAGGTGAAAAATATTCATCGTAAGCGATGAAAATGCGGGAGATCAAGTCATGTGAAATTATAGGACTAGGAGGATGGCCGGTCCCAAACAGTTGGGAGAGAAAGCGAAGGTGAAGTAGACGATTACTCTTTTTTTTTTGTACGGATTTAGGATTATGTGAGTCGTACATGAGACCATTAGTGTCAGTACTATGTATCAAAAGTAAACAGGGGTCTATAATATACTTATACTCACGTAAATATGTTAGTAATTTATTTTGTATCTTCGGAAAAAAAAGTATACTTTTTAACTTGAATAGGCGATTCAATTTACACGAGAACGTCGGAATGAGTATATCAATTTTCGTTTTAAAAATATTTGAACTTTTGATAAAATGAAGGAATATTCGAAGCACTTTTTAAAAATTGCTGTTATTTAATTAAATAATAGTATTAGATTCTAGGGGTTACATTTTAGAAACTTTGAACGGTTTTTGTTATAGGTAATATCAAATATGTAGCTCGATAATTCCCTCAGGTGAGTATAATAAAGAATCTATATTCGTTTTCAACATTTTTATTGGAGTACGCGTTATATTGGATTGTTAAAATGAGTAATTAAAAAAAACAATTGGTCCCACAATAGACATATAATATAATAATATAATATGACAATAGAAATTTTGTCATGATTTAAAATAATATCGTAACATTTTATTTGTGTTAGCAAACTGTTTTTTTTTTTTAATCAAATTAAAGCTATATTAATATTACGTATATTGTTATTTGCACAAAATGAACAAATAATTTGCATTTGAATATATTTATGCAAATTAGTGTATATACAGCTTTGTAAGCTTAAAGACGTAGATACCTCACTTTCAAGAGGCAGAAGCAATCATCAGTTATTAAACACTATTGTAATTACGGTGAACACGTAAAATCAGGAAAATAACTTTAAATATACTTGAACTTTTGTGCTTATATAGGATGTTGATATTATGCTAACGAAAGAGTCTTAAATACATTTTCTTTTTTTTATTAAGCCAACTTTTTTACACTATATACTATATTCAAGTATTTTTAAAATATACATTTTGAGCTTAAAATGAGATTTGTTAGTCCAGTATTATTAATAAAAAAATACAGAATCTGAAAATGTTTTTACATAGTATAAAAAATATAGCAGATTAAATTTTAAAAATGTTCTTCGAAAAAATGTTAAATGTCACCATGAAGCCACTTCATGCTATCGGATTAATGACTTAAAAATTGCCTTTATAATATTTTTATTTTAAACCGATTACCTAGTTAAACATTTTGCGTTTTTAGTATACCTATGTACCCAATGGAAATGCATATTTTTAAACTGTAAATAATTAGATGATTATTTTAATGATAAAATATGTTTTGTACGTATGACTAAAGCCAAGCACTTTACTTGTTTTTTCAATTTGCACTATTGTTATTTATAACAATATAGTTTAAGTTAAGTTAGTTAAGAATAAATAACAACTACATTTAGTTAAAAGTTACATTTTAATTTTGGTATTATAAAATACACAATTAATATATGTATTTTTATTGTTGTTATTATTTTTGACTGAAATAATTAAAAACATAAATAAACATTAGTATTATTATATCAAAATTGATCAAATGTAAAATTAAGAAAGATTTTTACGACAAATATAAAATAATATATTTATATTTAAATGACACATGCAATAGTATATACTTATATTAATGGTATTATATTTTAATGATTGCAAATGAAAAAAAAAAATGATTGATATATTATGCAATAATATCGCCACGTTGTTAAATCAACGAAACCCGATATGCTCATTCACAATTCAAATTAATCAGGAAATGCGATCACTTCCTAGTTTCTGTAAAAATACGGAATTCTCCATTTTATTTATGTTAATAAAAATAACAATAATACTTTTAGTGACAACAATTTATGACATGTTTTCTATAAATATTATCCAAAATTTTTAATACTTAAATACACAACTTCGAGAGTTATTCCCATGTATATGCATTAGATTTCGTACTACTCATTAGATATATTGCCTATTGTTTTTAATATTTTGGAAAAGCGCTTGCTCAAAATGAAAATGCAATAAATATTATTTCATATTATTTTTTTTCCAACTATCATTTGCTATAGGTGCAAGACTGTTGAAAATAAAGTTAGTCGACTTTTTAAAATTAAAAACATAATAATATCGTACACGTTTAATCAATGAATTTTAATAATTTTAAGAACTACATTATTTTCAATTTTTATTTTCAAGTCTTAAACGTAATTTTAAAGTTTTTGTTTATACAAATATGTATTTTATATCTTATTATAAAAATAATTTTACCCTCGACTTTTAGAGTGGTTTCGGCGGATTGGCCGACTCTTCATTCCTGTCAACGTGTCGCATATTATATAATATTACGCAGTAAATTTTGTAATCAACAATGCCTATATTGCACCGAACGTATAAGTATAGCCTGCAAAATATACAGGGCTGTGGTCATGCGAGGGAAAGACAAAGAGAACAAAGCCATTTAACATTTTACCTTCAACGTCTGTAGTAAATGTTGAAATTAATAATGTACATATTTTAATTAACATTATTTCAATATTGCATTTAATTTTTATCAATGAATGACCCTATATACATATAGTTTTTCCAATTTTATAATGTTTCCCTGAAATAGAATTTCACATCCATTGGGAAATATGGTGAATGTTTTTTGTAATATTTTCAAAAAAAATCAAAATTACTATACCTGTCCCGTTTGATTATATTATGTCTCGAAATGATAGAAATTAGAAAATATACGAACGTGTAAATATATATTAATGAAATAAAAAAAAAAAATATATATATATTAATTTTAAAATAACCTTCTCTCAAAATATGAAATCCAGTAAAATGTTTTATTTGACACGTCATATATATATATATATATGGTTAACAAAGTCATTCAATTAAATTACATACATTCCGAATATTATATCTATTACGATTTCTATTTGAATATATTCATTAACGTATACGACCGAGTTGTTTGTTATATTAGATTATCGCTTGCCATATACAATATTTCGGAGTAACTGTACAAGACTTTAATCATATTCATATGGAAATCTCGTTACGATTTTTGATTAGCTAGAACTGCGATCTGAAAAATAAATAAAGTTCACTGTGCATTGTACATTTATACTATGGTAACTACGTTAAAACATATACACGGTGAAAGGAAAAAAAAATTGTAAAATATTTTGTGCTGGTAAGTATTTAAAACGATAATAATAAGTATGTAATATGAATTCTAAAAAAGGTCTTACCGTACGTACATAGAGTTAGGTACATGCATGGCTTAAAAACGTTATACATCATACCGTTTTAATTATAATGTTTAAAACGGAAAAGTGTTCATAAACGTAATCAATAGACGAAAAACAAAACATTTTAAATTTA
This sequence comes from Pemphigus obesinymphae, assembly GCA_025469235.1. Taxonomy (NCBI): domain Eukaryota; kingdom Metazoa; phylum Arthropoda; class Insecta; order Hemiptera; family Aphididae; genus Pemphigus; species Pemphigus obesinymphae. Next base: position 4,377 of record JAIPRL010011224.1, read on the forward strand.
ACTAAACAAAACGTATCATCAAACATAATTATACGTGTTAAACCGACAATGAATGTATTTTTAAATATTACTATAAATATTCGTAAAAATTTCACGTAGATTATATTATATTGTGATTACCAATATATTTTGTAATGATTATTATCGGTGTATTTAATATTTATACTATTCGCAATACCTACAAAGAAGTTTATTTTCATATATAATCGCAGTACATAATAATTATTTATTAAAATAGTACGTAGGTATAGGTTAGCTACCTATATCATTATCTTTTTATTTATATTTTTGTGTCGGATTTCCGTGATTAAATCATGTCAATTAAATTATATAATTATGATTTATTATTATAGTATCAGATATAATATATCTCTTTTAAATTCCAAAGTCAAATTCTAGTTCCATATTTGTCATTTTATTGTATCTAGTACCTATACCTATCTACCGATCGTGCATGAAATAGAACGTTTGTGACTATATGTTTCGAAACTTAATATAGTTTGGTAGTGTGCAAATTTATTTTAATTAATTTTTTTCAAACACCTACTTGCTAGCATATTAATATATTTCATAACTAACTTGTCAATAGTTGGCTCTAAGTATTCTGAATTCAAACAAATTTACTTTTTAATTTTGATAAAATAAAGTATTTTTCGTCTCCTTTGTCTCGACAATTCTTCCAATAATTTGAGATTGATCACCCTAACTGTCCCAACTATCTGAACATCCTAATCCGTTAAACGTTAAATAACGTTTAAACAGTAAACGAAAAAATAAATAACGTTTAAATGACTAATAACGATAAAGGTAATTATTAAAATAATAACGTATGAAAAATTAATAACATTAGATATAAAAAATAAAAATGTTTAAATGTACAATAACGTTAAACAATTGCATTTTTTAAAATTTAAGCCCTGGGTACACGTTATTTAAATATTATAATATAATCAGGATGATTATGGAAATATATAAGATATAATAATTATTTCAAAAACAATTAGAATAAGAGACATTTAGAGACATTCATCCAGAAAGTATTATTTTATCGTTTATATTTTATTAAATAATAAATCTAAATCTGTAATTAATTATTCATTTTTTACCGGAAATATATAGTAGATAAGATAGTATTTGTATGGGATTCATTAATCACCGGATAAAATAGCTGATTACAGGGCCAATATACACTGTATATTCTAGTTAGGCCAAAGTAAAATGTATTAAATTCTACGGAATATGTTAAATATATAGGTGTTTTGATTAAATTAAAAATATATTATAAGCTTTTATAATTTGTATAGGTACATAAATAATAATCTTGTCTAAAATTAAGGTAGGTAATAATTTAAAAGAATGAAGTGAAAAATGAATGGCTGCTGACATTAAGTATAAAGAATTACATAAAATATTTTTGACGATCCAACCTTTTAAAAATATGAATTATTTTCATCACATAAATTTCCAAAAACCACTTACGAAAAATTAAGAATATTTAAAAAACAAACATTCGGGTATAGGTATACTCATTAACAATATTAATCATCATATATTACATGTTTCACTTAAAAAATAGTCATTTTTTTCATTGACACCGTATAAAACATTGTTTTATAGATAAATATTCGTTTATAATTATATTATGTATATTTAGGTAATTAAAGTTATGAATAAAATAAAATAATTCACAAAGTAGAAAAAAACCACTGAAAGAATCTCAAATTTGAATTTAGATATGTTTGAATGATTCTAGAAATAAAAATCCTAAATTCTTAAAAAAATCTCGAAAATATAGAATTTGATGGACTTTTGGAATCGATTTTAAATATCAAAAAAATGTAAAATCATATCCAACTCTGTTAATAATGAAAAATGTACACCGAGAGTTATAGCAGAGCAATATAGATTAGGAGAAGTATAGATGATAACAGAGTAAATGAAAAATTGTTCAAAAATGAAAAATCCAGGTTTAGTGCTATACGGATAGTAACGAGTATAAAGTTTATAACAATATTGTATATAATAATATTATGACGGGTGAAATCCATCGATGACGTGCCGGAAATTCTCTCAGCCTGATCACGTGTATTGTGTACGTGACAGCTCACAAGCATATTATATATTATATATTACAAAAATGCTTTTTTTTTTTTTATTACGAGCTAAGATAAACTTAGTCAAGGCGAGATGACTATTTATTTCAATTACTATATTGAATACATTTATAAGGTGAATATAATAGTGCATAAGGTAAGTATTAAAATCTAAAATGTCGTTAATTTAAATTAATATATTTAAAGTTAAAAAGCTTATAAACATTATACAAAGTAGCACGAGAAAATTATTTTGGAAAATTATATAAAATAAAAGTGAAGATTCCAATGCTTGTTTAAACGATTAGCACATAGTTTTAAGGAAATGGAAATTAATTCAATTAATAAATATTGTGTTTACCTGTTTATTCGGTTACCAGCGACATTAAGTTTTATCACTATATCTAAATAAAATTATAATCAACAAGTGTCAATATTATAAACCACAATAAGCCGAAAATTACCTACCATATAAATCTACTGTACGTCTATTGTATTTTAAAATAAAATGCATGTTATTAACTTTTATTTAAAATAATGTTTAGATTCTTCAAAATTGTTTTCATTATTATTAATCAATCTATGTATTCATAAAATAGATAACTGTCAAATTTTCAGTGGTCTATTTTAAAAAACATCGTACCTACACTGAACCAAATATCATTGGTAGAATTAATAATATGCAATTATCAAATTTTAACAAACGAATATCTGTTGAAATAATACAATTTTTATTATTTTAATGTATATATTGTTAAATTAATAAAAATTGCGTTTACAATAACAAATTAATTTTGTTAATTTTACAAAATATGTAAGTTATAATTTAATAAAAATAATTTGTAAAATCAATACAGATTTTATTACTATAATAAAATATGTTATTAAATTGAAAAAATATTCTGTTTAAATTGATTATTTTGATTAACATATGGGCGTTTGTTCTACGAAGAAGAAAGAAAGAAAAAAATACAAAATATTTATAATTGAATTAACAAAATATTTGTTAATTCAAATAAATTTGTATTAAATCGAACAATTTTACCCAAAACATTGATAAAAGATATTGTCATATCAATAATACGTTTTGTTATTTTACTGTTAAATTAACAAATATTTTATTTCTAAATGAACAAAAATTTTATTGGACGTATATTAACAACCATATTATTAAATTAATCTATATTTTTATTGTAATCACAGATATATTTGGTTCAGTGTACACACGTTCAATGAAAAACTTACGTTCGAATTTTTCATTTTTATCAACTTACAAACATGTTAAAAATACAAAATAAAAAACAAACTATAGTTAAATAATATTATCTAGTGCCTTACGTAGCCTTTTTTTTTTTTTGATATATACATTTTTTTAAATTTATAGTTATTTAAACAAATTTTTACCACTCATAAAACATGAAAAAATGCATATACCTACCAAAAATCGACTGCGTAATAAGGATGGGCAAAGTTAATGAAATAATTCACTAGATACATTTAAATTTATAAGAACAGTATTTTAACTAGTTACAAGTTATAAAAGTTAAAAAACTAATAAGAACTAATGACTTGACTAGTTATAGTTAAGAGTTGAAACCACATTTTATAGTTAACTTAATTCAGTTAATCCACAAGTTAAAGTAATTTTTTTTAACTTAGTATTGGTATACTTTCAATTGTGCACATACTTCAAAATTACCTTTTATTTTCTATAATTTATTTTTATTTTATATTTATACGATATTTTCAAATTGATAAACATAAAAAAATGAATAAATATGTTTTATTTTTAACGAATATCGTGATTATACAATAGGTAATAAAAAAAGATATTGACACAAGACTATTTTTAAATTACTTTAAAAATTTATTTAAATATATTTTGTAAATTATTGGATTTTTATTTTCTAAAAGTATCTTCAACACAGAGCTACTTACTTAAAAACCATGCATACGACTTTCTATTAAGACATTATATATACTATGTGAGTGTGGGAGAAAATCTCAATATTTTCCCAAGTGTCATATATTTCAGGTATGAAATAGTGATTTTAAATTTTATTATAAAAAAAACTTTGAAATATTGTAATTGTTTAAGACCAAAGTGAATTAACATAAGCGAACCAGATAACATAAACGAGTATACATTTGGAACCTCAACAAATTTCATATAATATGTTATCTAATCATGTTATATCTAATCGGATTATCAATCCGTACGGTTCGATCAATCGAAAACAGGTTTTGCCTGATTTCACACGGATACAACTAATTATTGAAAACGATAAATATTGTTTAAAAACTAATTTTATTATTATTTTTTTTCATTGGTTTTAAAAATTTTCAAATTATTATTTTCCGACTTACGAGTATTTTCTGTTAATTATTCAGTTATATGCTTGAAAAAACTATTTTTTATAACTAAAAAACTAAAAATGATGTCCCTAAAATATACCAATCTATAGATCTATAGTTTGCTACTAAATAATAGGTACCTACATACTATGAAAAATTTGAATCACTGTTTGTACTAGAAAAGTTGACATTATAAAAGAACACATCATGATAATATGGCAAATAATAATTGAAATTTAACCCTTTCAGTCCCAAATTAAATTCTGATAAAAAAAAAAATATATATTTGCTTTTTAACAATTAATATATTAGGCCTAACTAAGAATTATTTTAAATTTTAAATTATTCTTATCACTAAGTCTATAATTATTGAGGCTTACCATTGTAATCAGGATGGCAATTGGGTGACAATGAGTGAGATACAAAACAATAATGAATAAGGTATTTTACATTTTTTGTTTTTAAAAAACTTCATCACTTTGTTCACAAAATAAATTAAATATTATAAAAAGTATAAAACTATTTTATTTATTATTTACATATGGAATTCTTTGAATAATAATTAAATATTATTTTTATATAAAGTTTTAACTCCCAATTGCCATTTTAATGGCACCATATTTAATAGCCACAATAAAATAATAACGATTAATGGTAATAACAATATTAGTTCAAAATATATTTATACAATATTAGTGTAGATACAAGAAAAAAATAATGAGGGATTTTTAGTGTTTGTTTTATTTTTTATAATGAAAAAAAAATGTGAATTGATAAGATAAATATTTCAGCAAACTTTTTTGTTATGAATATACTTCCATTATCATTTGATATTAGATCCTTTTTCATTCTTATATATTTTTTTATATATATATAATATGCTATAATAATAATTCTTATTATTATAGCGTATTCTATACATGTTTTACGTATATATCTATGTATTACCTGCAAAACTAAATAATTTAAATTAAATTTTATATAATTTTTATATTATAATGCCATTGTATTGGTACTGCTGTTTGAAAGAGTGAAAGAAAAAAAATTAAAGTACACTTCTTAACTACAAATGAATATCAATATTTTTCAATATTCACCTTTTATATATTTTAATAGTCATGCGTTTCTCTCGATAATTTACTATGTTCTTCATACCGTTATTGAAATATTTTTCAATTGCCTTTCTTTGATCCAAGACTTCACTGCTTCTTTGACTTCTTCATTCGACATGAAGTGTGCACCAATGAGGTCTCTTTTCAGATCTGGGAAGAATGAAAGTCTTGGTGCCAAATCGAGTGAATACGGTGGGCATTGAATAACCTCAAACTTCATTTTTTTGAGAGTGGCACTGGTTGTCAGTGACGTTTGAGGCCAGGCGTTATCGTGTCGTAACAAAACGTGACACATTCGTCTCCTTCTTTTTTTTTTTTATTATCTCAAAATGTACATAGCACAGTTTACTGCAGTTTACCATTTTTTATTGAATCCATTACAATACAATTAACCTCAATGGTCACTGGCAACCAGTGTCGCTCTCAAAGAGCTGAAATTCGAGGTCATTCAATACATCAACACCCACTATATTCAACCGATTTGGTACTCTGTGACTTTTATTTCTTCCTAGACCTCAAAATAGATATTAATCAATGTATCTAATTCACGTTGAATGAAGAAGTCAAAGATACAATGAAGTCTTGTATCCAGTCGTATAACTATAAATGGTAACCATATTGAAAAATAAAGGTATTATAATTTGTAGCTTTAAAGAAGTGTACATTGATTTTTTTTCAAATTTCAATTATATGTGTACATTATCAAACATTTTACGATTGTGCATTACTTATCGTTGGCCGTCTCGTATTATTGTAAAATTAATACATTATTCTCGCTTCACTCAGAATGTAAATTGGAAAAAAAAAGTTGAAAATGAATGTGTTCGTTAGGAGTTTATACCTTGTACACACGTTATTTTTTCTGATCAACAAGTGTGGAAAGTTATCGACGCGACATGTCGTACGCACGCAAATTTGAGAATTACTCGTTTGTTATTTAATATTTCAACTGATAAGTAATGTAATTTTTGAAAATTCACGCGCCCGCACGTTTCGCCGAACCACCGCTGTGGTTAAAATAAAATAAAACGTTTTCGCGTACACATTTACATTAGCCAATCACGATTCGCAATAATTTAAAGAGGGTTTCTAAAACCTTATAATGACAAAACGTTAGCATTGTCGAAATAACAACACCCGTTTGTCACAGTTACCCCTCCCCTCATATAATTACGTTCTACGACGATATTGAATGGGAACATCCTGCAAACACCGTAACCAGACACTTAGGTTTCATTCAACTATTTATTGCGCTATTTCACGAAACGGTATAGTGTTACTATGAAACAAATTCCCGTGGAAACAAACTCACACGTGACACGATATTATATTATTTACAAAATAGTCGCCATTATAAACGTTGAGTTATATTAACGTACCGTATCTATAACTCCGAAAGTTCGTATGTTATTTGGGTGTCCGAACGAAATGGAAACCCAATCAGTCCAATGTATCGACATTGATTTTTCCATACGTGTTGTTATCGTGTTTTCCGGCGTAGGTTACCTTTAGTAATATTTTGAAAAAACCGTGGAAGGAAGTAAAAACTTATTTACGAAGAAACAAGAGTGGAATATTTTTTTGGTAATATGTATATCTCGGGTATGTTACAGGAAGTGAAGAGACAGAGGCAGTATGCTTAGTGAAAAGGAATGCTTGTTGATGGAAAAAGGGACGATGATGACCGAAAGTGATCTGGAAGGATGTAAATGAAATGGATGTGAACTAGCTGGTAACCGATCAGTTGGGAGAGGAGACGAATGACAAGAAGATGATGATAAAATATATTTATATTTCTCCGGTTTCACGGAAAATGTTGAAATACATCTTAATTATAATAATAATAACAAGACTGTTTATCAAAACATTATATTATATTATAGTATGGGAAATGGATAAAGAAATTAAAATATCTGGGGATATGATCATAACTAATGTCGGGCCATTTTATAGAGTAACTTATCTTAGATACTTTTTATATTAAAAAAGTAAGAAAAAATTTAATTTTCAATACTATCAAATAAATGTTTTAGTCACTCACTGTAAATGTAACCTGTATCAGATTTGGGTTGATTGTTACAGCCCAGGAGCACATTGTTACAGTATACATTTGAGGTATTGATATTTAAAAAATATTATGAAAATCAACAATAACAGTCTAAAAATATTTAATAATAATTACACCAAGTTTTAAAATAAAGTATATTGTAACAAATCATAAGTATTATATTCTTTTACAAAAAATATTGAATAATGAAACTTTTAATAAAATAATAATAATTAATCCTTTGGCATCTTTTGATATATCGATTTAAAATGAAAACACTATTAAAAATTATTAACTTCTTGGTATTCACCAGTCTTAGTGGTGGGAAAAAATATACAATCTTATTTCATTAAATTTGTTATATATATATATATATATACCCCTACCCAACTCTGACAACTTGCTGCAATGTGGTTTTTTACCAAACTTTTTAATTCAAAAAGAGATTAATCATATTATAATCTATTAGTAGAATTTGGAGCAGTACTATATATTTGACAAATATTAAGTATCAAAATAACCTTATCTTAGATCAGTGCGTTGTAAATAAAATCGAAAATGTTCTAATAAAATTTACTTTTGATGAGAAAAGCCGGCAAAATGTGGATAACTATTGATACTATTAAAATATACTGGATGTAGTCATAAACACACGAGGTAATGATAATAGAATTTATTTGATCAGTCGCCATAGTGTTACCACAATTGGATGTATAAAATATCTCTAAACTGTAACAACTAATTCTGCTCTCTCCCAATCAGTAGATATTTCTTGAGTAGAATATTTTTGATTATATTTTTCTGGAAATAAATTGTTCTGTTTCCATCTAATATATTTATATTATAAAATTAGGTTATTAATTAAACTAATTCATAATTATTCACAGTGGCGGATCGTGGGCTTTAAAAGTGGGTGGGCGATTAAAAATTATTCAATTTTGAAAAACATAGAATACAATAATAATTTATTAAACCAATATAGAAAAAATGAAAATATAAATACGTTTTAAAATAAAACGAAAATTACAAAATAATAAAACTTAGGTACCTATCCGTTTTATATTCAAATTTTAAGCGTCTACCTTTCATTTCACTAAACGGGTCTTCCGACTTCCAAGTTGTTTTATTTCATTTTAATGATGCTGAATTTTTATCGACTTTATTATAATAATATAATTCACACCAATGATGAACGAATGAATTGAATAAATATTGAAAAAAATATAGAAATGTGCACGTTAATTCGTTCAGTATTGTTCCGCAGTCCACATCATAAGAATAATATAGGACTCTACATGGTCAACGTGCACCGGTGGGTGGACACTAAGCCGAAATGTGTAAATCAGTCGCCATGTTTTCGGATGCCATTTTATCATTATTTATACCACAGAATATTCAGTGGTTTATACCATAATAGACACTGTCAAGTACTATCACAGATTATTCCGTGATATCAGTACGTCGGGTTATATCTGTGGTAGGTATAAACCACGGACTAAGATAGTAATCGGAGAATAGTAATCTGGATTCGGAGCACGAAATAAGATATATATGGACTGAAAACGAGATCAATTTTTGCGGTCACGTTTTAATACGGAGTTTTTGTGGTGGGGGGCTTTTACAGGCCTAAGCGCTATCTTTTGGAGAATAAGAACCGCGCGTTTTCTTGTTTGTGATAAGTGATAACGACACTGAAAATTGAATTTGTTGTTTGACACTTTAACTCGGTCTTTTTGAAATCAAAATATTATAATATTACACTATTACATAATACATATATATTAATATTATATTTTGAAATATTAAGACTTCGTTCTTTTTATCATTTACTCTTCTTAAAATGCCTAAAAAATGCAGTGTAAAAAATTGTAGAAGTAATAGTTGTTTTAGGGAATGCAGTTTTTTTAGTGTTCCCAAAACATCTATGAAATCTTGGACAGACATTATTGAAAAATATAATGGATATAACACTGAAGTTA
>JAIPRL010011225.1:0-13959 GCA_025469235.1 Pemphigus obesinymphae
AATTTAAAAAATTTGTTTTTTGAAATTACTTTTTTGATTCTGTAAATGTAAAACTATGGGGGTCGCGATAGATTTTTGGAAGAAAATTTGGGTCGCGGTACTAAAAAGATTGAGAACCACTGGTCTAGACCATTGCATTTTTAAATCTTAAATATGACGTCATATAAAATATTACATTTAATTTAATATGTTTTTTATAAAGAGTCATTATAGTATTATCCTTAAGCTAACACAAAAAAATTCATACGATATTGATTTTTAATAATACATAGCAATACTCGAATAACAAATATGTATTTTTAATATCTATAATAGGCGATTTTATACTGGAGAGCGATATTATAATAATATATAATATATAATATTAAATTAATAATATATAATTTTGTTGGTTAATCGCACCTTGGATCTGATTTATTTACGTTCAATACACTGGTTTTCAATTTAATTTATATGTTAGATCTTCAGATAAAGCTTATTCGCCAGATAAATCATTGAATAGTTATTCAGTACGTTTTTAACACACTATGAATTTGTCCGGGGAATAACTTGTTCATTACAAAATTTATTATAAAAATTCATTTTAATAATACAATTTTTCGGTGTTATATATCTGTAAATTATAATTAGTAGTGTTTGATTATTCATTATGTATATTGTATATATTTAAAGACGTTAATGACATCAAAGTCATAAAATTTTTTAATAATTGACGTGTGTTTACTATTTTTCTTACAGTTCCCGTCGTAATATAATTATATTTTTAAGATATTTTTAACCATTAAACTATTTTATTTTTCCAGTATACCGAATTAGAATATTTGTTCCCAAGTAAAGCTTAGAAATGTTATTCGTAACGAAATATTTTTTTCTGAACGTAAATAATAAACAACAAATTGAAATAAATTATTTAGAATATCACTAAACCAAATGTAGATATTATCATAGCTTACCTGTAAACACGTCACTGTCTGAATAGATAATAATTTAAAAAAATTATATATAGATTAGTTGATAATATGATACTATTTTCGTTTTTCAAATGTAGTTTAAAAAAAGTGTTTTCTAAAAGTATTTGAAACATATTTTGTGAAATATTTCAAACATTTAGGAAAACTATTATGATAAAGTATTCGAATACAATATATTCCGAATAACTTTTTTGGAAGTATTCAAAATGAATATTTGAAATATTTTTAAAAGGTATTTTACTCATTTTACTCAAGTCTGATGATTGAACAAGTATACAGTAATATTTCGTAATTAGTAGTCAACCACTTATTATTGTCTATATATATATATAAAACACTAACTAAACCAAATTTAACGATAAAACCCATTATACGATATTTATATAAATTATTAATTTAATATCGATTATTTTAAATTTTTATGTAATTACTCGACAAATTGTATATTTATAATTATTTTTTTGTATTTTTCAAATTTAATTTTGATTAGGAAATTTTAAACATTTTTATACCATATTTATAATCTTTTTCTAAAATTATGAGTTTTAATAGCTTTCTCTGAGACATTGTAAAAGAAAAAAAGTCATGAACTTTTCAGTACTTATAGTAAGTAATCATAATTATATTTTAGGTGGTTTCTTGTGTACTTAGATAAATACTCGTAAAGTTTAATAGTACACTTTGATATTCAGTTTCAGTGAATTCAGCGATTTTAATCATTATTTTTTTGTTATTGTTCTAAATTATCAGTATTGTGCATATCTCGAAACTGGTATTGTCAATTTATTTAAAATCCATAATATTTTTTTCAAATAGAAAAACAGCTGGAAAAACATGTGTAAAAAAATAATAATTTTTCAAATATTGGTCACATCCGATAAACAATTTTAATCGAAATACTTATTGTCTACATATTATTTCCTCACTGCAATGAAAAAAAAAATAGAATAATAATTTTTCTTCTTTTTGTACAGTTTCAATTTTTATTTCATATAATTTTTAAAATTTTATCGTCATACAGTGGGACGAATATTATCAAATATGTTATATGTTAGGATTTAGATCAACATCAATATATACGAAGATATTCGTCATGTATTTATTACTTTATTATATATATTATTTTTTACCAACGATTGTGTAAAATTATACAATTTTTGCATTTTTCTATTATAATTACTATTCTACTTTTTATACTACATTTTTATTATAAATACTTAATGATTTTATATTAATTTCGGACAATTTTTTTAGTTTCTAACAATGACAAATTTAAAAAAAAAATCATGTTTGTATTACAATGGTTATTTTATTTCGGTGTTTTTGGTGGTTAATGTTTGAACGTTGTCAAATTATTACAAATATATAAGATATTGACCAAATATTATAATTATATTCATGCAATAACTTCCATTATTCAATATGACTTATAATACAACAATATTAAAATAATATTATTTACTGAGTAGGTACTCATATTGAAATTAAATATTTTCATATTTATTATTATGATGATTTTATACTTTTATATGATTTCCAGAATAAATTTATACTTTATATGTTAAAATAATTATTTAGTTACAACTAATTTTGGATAAATTTTTATGTATCTGAGAATTAATCACCACTATGTAATATAAAGTAGATTGTTGAGAAAATGTTTGTGTACAATTAAAATTTTTTAAATGTTTTAGTCTTATTACAACATAATATACGTTTTTTTCAATAGAGCGTTGTAAAATCAACAATATTAATCAATTATTTTGTTAATCATAACACCTCAAAATTAAATTAATAAACATTACAGATATAACACGAGTATACCTATTATCGGTTAATAACCAAACGTCGTTTACGATTATTTCCTTTTAAAATTAGTACGTCGTATATTAAAAAAAAAGTCGTAAAGAAATACATGCTTTTTCATTTTTATTTGGCTTTCGATAATAATTTAAAAAAAATTACGAACAAAGATATAAGACACATTTTGTTGAATATGATCAAACGAATGTGTAAAACAAATACAAATATAAAATTTCGTCTGTTGATGCCATATTATTTTTCTAATTTTTACATAGATACGGTATACGTATAAAACTCTATTGAAATCCACAGAATTAGTTACTTAAACATTTTGTTATAAGTAACTCTTAACTTTGAGTTAAGTAATATTATCGATATTCTAGTTTGTACTTTAAACATTATTAAAAAATGGATTCCTTTAAACGAAATATAATTTTCTTTGCAATCTTCAGTATTATAGTATTGTATACTATAATTACACCTGGTAAGAATAATTTATTTACGTCATATACCTATATATATATATATTTTAAAGTTTAATTCAGCAAAATCTATTTGATATTTTTATTATATTATATATATTTGATATTATTTAGAATATATAAAATAAAACCAGTAATTTTTTTTTTTTGATGCATTGATACTTATAATAATATAATATAATATAATTTATATATTATATAAAATAATATTAAATATACAGTATTAATATTTCATTTATTTATCGTAAATCTATATCATTTAGTATTCTCCTACAATTAGTATATAAAATTAAAATATACCTAAAAATTGTATTTTATAATAATAATAATAATATCTAATAAATAAATATATAATAACTTATTCTTGTTTTTGACAAAATAATTAAATCCGAATCAAATAACATATCTACTACAAATCCTACAAAACACACATATTTAAATAATAATAATAGTATATGTAAAAGTATTTATTATTTAAATTGATAATACGTTTAGAATTAAGTTTATATTTTAATACTATAATATTTATAGCATGTTTTTTGTATTAACCATGTTTAACATATGTTTATTTCAAAAAAACACGGTGGATATACTTCTAAAATGTTTAATAATAGGTTTGATTGATAGACGCTATCAAAAGCATAATTATTATATTTTTGATTTCCATATTTAATATAACACATTTTATAATTTTATAAATATTTATAACACGTATATTATATATATATATATTTGTTAATTAAGAATGGGTTTATAAACTAAGTAACGTATTTTATGGATAATATGATTAAAGAAATATTGTTAGGTAATCAAAAATATTGACCCTTGTGGAGGGGGCTAAGAATACCTCCACGGTTTTCTCATACCTGTCGTAGAAGTCGACTAATTGAGGTTGCGTCAGGTCGACAGCCGGCATAAAACTTGTCAAAAAGTATGAGAAGTCTTAAAAAGAATATAGGCGAGTTTTCCCATCTTGGGGAAAACAAAATTGCGTACTTGGGTGTGGAGATAGCCTAAGGGACCAAGTGACCAGTACCAGCCTGACAGCGGCTGCGGTAGCCGTTTCATCAGTTATATGTGCGGGTCTACCCAAAGGCCGTGATGTCGATGGTGTAGGTAAAGCACCAAAGTGTTTTGGGTTAGATTCGCAAGTGAGTACGCAGGATAGGTTCAAAGTGCGAGTAGGTACGTGGAATGTAGGAACATTGACAGGTAGGAGTAGGGAGTTAGCAGAAGTTTTCAAGAGGAGGAATGTGAATATTTGTTGTGTGCAAGAAACAAAGTGGAAAGGGGAGAGAGCAAGAAAAATTGGAGAGGGGTATAAAATCATATATTCAGGAAGGACTAGTACAAGGAATGGAGTGGGAGTGATATTAGATGAAGAAATGAAAGGAAAAGTGGTAGAGGTGATTAGAAAAAGTGATAGGGTTATTTTAGTGAGAGTAATATTAGAAGATAAGGTATTAAATATAGTAAGTGCGTATGCTCCACAAGTGGGTTGTGAGGAAAGTCAGAAAGAGGAGTTCTGGCAAGAGATGGATGAAGTAATGAAAGGAGTACAAGGAAATGAGAATATTCTAATTGGTGGGGATATGAATGGACATGTAGGCTATGATAGAATAGATTATGATAGAGTGCATGGAGGGTATGGGTATGGAGAAAGAAATGAGGCCGGGGAAAAAAAATACTTGACTTTGCATCAGCATATGAATTAGCAGTTGTGAACACTTATTTTAGGAAAAGAGAAGAGCATTATATAACTTATAAGAGTGAAGGGCACAAATCACAAATTGATTATTTTATGTGGAAGAGGGGTCCAGTTGAAGAGTTGAATCCAAATTCTATCTATTATCAGGGATCAATTATTCGTTGTCCAGGCATACAAAATTTCGAAATGGAAGATATACCAGTGAAAGAAAGGTAATCTTTTATATCCTTAATTATTTGAAATTTAAATATAATATAATATATGTGTTAACAGATGGAAAACATGTAACTTTTCATTAAGAACTGTAGCTAATAGTAATTCCAAAAAAGATGAGCCACTGATTAACGCTATAAATGCTATCATCGATCATTCAATGGATAGGTTTATGAACGATCCTAATAAACCGGTTGATTCGTTCAATTAACTGTGTATTATGTTATTAAGTATACCTGCATTTTATAAATAAATTTTTTTTAAAAAACTGATTATTATTCACTAACCTAACTAATTTTATATAATCTTATTGATTTTTTTATTGTTACAGAAAAAAAATTAGTAGCATAAAAAGTTTAGATTATATAAAATATTTATTTAATTATATTAAACAATAATTATACACTAATCTAATTAACCTTATATAATATTATTGAACATTTTATAAATTAAAAAAAAACTATTGATTTTTGATTTGAAAAATGATTAATTTTTGATAGAAAGTTTGAAAAAATATCTGTAATTACATTTTATTAAGTTCAAATATTACGATATTTAAAAAAACGAAAATACTATATTAATAATGGACTTGAAAAATGATTTGCTTTTTACAGTAAGTTTAAAAAATTATATGTAATTACTATTATTATATGTTATTTTATTTATTACATAATAATATCCATTATATGACAACATTTTTTATTGAATTTAAAAATAAAAAAAAGGTGAACTTCGCTCGTTGGGTGTCAGTAGGGGTGGATGCACTTCGCTACTGGGCAGTATATTCTTGGTGGATATATTGCATTTGAAAGCAATGATAATCATTGCATTCAATAAAACGATTCTGAGCGTAGCTTCGGTGTAGTATTCATTAACTCTTAATATTAGTTATATACTCAATACCTACTTATATTTAACATTACATCAAAGATCAAATGTAGAAATAAATATGATCTTATGAAATTATAAAGAAATGAAAAATCTGAATTTAACGAAATCGTATTTTTGCCGTTTTTTCGTCATTTTTTGGTAGTTTTTCCTTATGCATTATAAAACTGTTGAAAAAATCGAAAAATGACATCTTTAATATACCAACTAGATGAAATTTGCTACAAGAAACCATGGAAGTTTGTAAAGATCGGAGTACTCTTTCTGGTAAAAAAATTGTTAATAGAGAATAAAAAATAAACATCCTTATTAAACCACTAGCTCCTTCGCTACGTTCAGAATATAAAATACTTTTTTTCCGTAGGTTTTTTTTATTTAGTTAAATTTATGCACGATTAACGTTATACTAAATTTTTTCAGGTCTTTTTATCATTTATTTGGACTTGAATACCTCAATATTGGCCATTTTGTCGAAATAATTAAAATGACTATAAAAAAAATTGGGACTACGGATTTTCGAGATTTTTTGAATTTAGTTAGTGTAACATATATTTAACGCTGTATAAAGTTTTTAGGTTTAAAAACTTAAAATGACCCCTCTTAGGACTTAAAAACCTCGAAAACTAAAATGTCTATAAATAGCCCAAAATTGCAAAAAAATTGCAATAATTTTTCAAAAATAATAGTATAAATATATATATTTATACATAATATAATGTAGCGGGAACGGTAAAAATGTTCTTACAATGATCCAATATAAATTACAATATTGATCAAAAAAGTTTTTTCCTGTAACGATCCATTTAGGGTTGTTTGTGGTGCAAGTTTGGACACAGCAGGTTGTATAGGTTATATAGTAGGTTTTGTATGAGAAATTTTTATGAAATTTTAAAAAAAATGAAAATCCAACAATTTAAATGTACTTAGATATATTTTTAAATTAATTTAAAAATAGTCTTGTGTCAATACCATTTTTTATTGTTATATAATTGCGATATTTGTTAAAAAATATGCCTACGCAAAATTACGATTACTTGTTTCCTAGTGGTTTAAGAACAAAAATATTTATTATAAAATCGAAAGTTGACAACATTTTAGAGGGAATGCTATAACGTTTCTTTAATAAACTAAATATTTAGAATACAATCTAATACTTAGTTAAAATTTTTTTTTTTAGTGTTCTAAGTGGATGTAACTTTTTTGTAGGCATTATTTAATGAAAATGATGCGAAATTCCCTCCAAAATGTTGTCAACTTTATATTATATACTAGGTGTTTTTATTCTTAAACCACTGTGAAACGAATTATCGTCATTCTGCGTATACATGTTTTTACATTAGAAATTGAGCGGTATCATGTCCTCTTAACCTATATTATTACATTTTTATTATGGGACATCTAACTTACTTGTTTATCAACTATTAAATATTTGATAAACAAGTAAGTAATATACATTTTATATTCGCAGTTTTCTATATAAAACAAAAATATCATGTATGATAAATTAAATCTATTTTCACCATATAGTTTTAGGGATTAAAATGTAATCCATAAAACCATTTGTAGTTAAATGTGATACAGAAAAACAATATTTTACACAATTTTGAAAATCGATGATTTTTCAGTTTTTAGCCTATATAACGTTTAATCTAAGGGTGACTGAAAAAATATAATTATACCATCGTCCTCATTACTAAAATAATATACATATTATATTAGAAAAATTTTGTAAAAAATAAAAACTTTTATTTATAAAAAAACATCAATTAAAAATGATATGGTATATAATATTTATTAATTTATTTTATTTTAATTATTTACGGGCATTGTGCTCAATTACAGCATATAAATTAATACTAAAATTCAGGAAGAGAGAAAAAAAAATAATAATAAACATACATATATAATACAAAAGAAAAATATAGATTTACATATGTTAATAATAATAATGGTAGTAATAATAAAGGTTTACGACTATAGACTAGGTAAAAATTTGAAAATTGGGGTTTGAGTTTGCAAGGGACATACAGCTTACTAAAGGTGTATTCGAACCATAGTTAGTGGTGGATGAAAGAACAAATAATGGGTATGATTGGCTTGAGCTACGAGGAGGGACTTTGAAGGATATAGAAGAACAAAGGGTAAGGGAATTAATATCACCAGACCTAAGTTTTAATAAAATATTTAGGTTGGCAGAGTGCCTTCTATCAGCTAGTGAATCGAGGCAGAGGGTTTTTAGAATAGTTGTGTAATCAATCTATTATTATTAGGCAATCAATCTTTAGAGTGTAACTGACAAAGTTTAAAAATTTATGCTTAACACTTTCTAGTAAAGAGGAGTAAGTTGCCGCCTGAGGATTCCAAATAACAGAGCCGTATTCAAGACCTTGCCTAACAAAAGCACAGTAAAGGGATTTTATAGGAGATATTAGTCCGAACGTTATACAGATACAGATACGTTTAATGAAGCCGGGAGTTTTGAGAGCTTTACAACAAATAGTGTCTATGTGTAATCGAGGATTAAGTGTGGGACAGAATACAAAACCCAGATCGGTAACTGAATTTTCCAAGGAGGAAATAGTTGTTCAATTAATGTTGTAACAATAACTGATAGGGTTCCTATGGTGGGTGAAAATCATAGAATGGCATTTGTAAATACTAAAAGATAGTCCAAGTTTGTTGGCTCAAGATTTAAGATAGTCTAAATCACTTTGAAGTTTAAGGCAATCGTTTAATGAATTTACAAGCAAAAAAAATTTCATGTTATCAGCAAACGCAAGAAGATTACTATATTGCAGCATACGGTTTGCACTATTAACAAAAATAGAAAAAAGTAGTGGGGATAGGTTCTCTCCTTGTGGAACACAGGAAGAAACTGTAATAATGCTGGATATTACTCCATGGATTTTTACCCATTGCTTTATTTATATTATATATGTCCCGTTTTTAATGTATCTTCTACTAATCAATATCTTGATTAAACAACTTTGAATTTAAACTCCATTTATCAGGATAGCTAATGGATACAGAAATATTATTTTTGTGATATTTAAATATTTTTTTAATTTGGATTTTAACACAACTTGCTTTTTTAACAACGAGGTTAATATGAGAGACTATATACTTGAATAGACTGAATCATTTTAAAATTATAGTCAATTAAAATTGTAAAAAATCTATTTATTTAAGGTACATTTTGAAAATTTCCCACTTAAGAAGATGATACACACTGGTTTTTAAGGGGATGTGTGTGAGGATGTGTGTGAGGGATGATGTGAGGCAATTTTTAGAAACTTACAAATATAAAAATATAACGATTTAAAAATATTTAAATACAATTTAAAAGTAATTTAAAATTGAACACGTGTCTTTACTACATTTTATTGTTGTGTAATCACGATATTTATTATATTATAAAAATATATTTACGAAAAAGTGTTAACAATTTTAAAGTAATTTTAGAGTAAAAACGAGTAAATACAAAAAAAAAAAATGTACCCAAACTAGAATTTCAGCTATATCTATAGACAACAAATACAGTCAGTCAATTCCAGTGAATGAAGGAGCAAATTGATATTATTGAAATTTGTCAAAAAAAAAAAAAAGAAGAAGTTTTAATATTTTACGAAAACAAACTTAAGAACATTAAGTAATTATAACCACTACGAAAAAGATATATTGAGCCGTATAAAGTATGTAAATATATACATTATAATAATTCTAATGTAAATTACATGTTTACATTACATTCAATTATAATGTAAATTAATTATTGATATGTAGAAAAACCACTCATGAAGAATTGTATAATTTAAAAAATATATATACACAAATAATATAATAATTGAAAATGAAGATAATTTGCGAAGAAACATATTACTATTTGAAATTAATATATTTAAATATGAAAAACTCTTATAAACAAATAATATGGATCACCAATTTGATTATTTTAATAATATTAATTTCAAACCAAGAATCCACTTTTTGCCAAAAACGAACTACATCTCAAGGAATATACCTATTCATATAAAAAATTTTATGTATTTATAAATATATAATATTTTATAATATTTTATATTAGCCAATATTGGCTCAAAAAAGGAATTTGAAACAGCTGACTGATACAATGAAGAAAAAGCAATTGAATTTTAAAAAATGGAATAATAATGTTATTAATATGTTTAAATGTTTAAAAATTAAAATAAAAAATGTATTTGTATTGTTGTATATTTATTTAATTAATTAATTAATTTATTTATTTATTTAATATGGGCTTGGCACACAGTACAGTGAGTATAAAAAAGTAGATATACATGTAAGCAGTAAGTCAGCGAAAGTGAAACGGAACCAGGAACTAGATTTGAAATTACGAAGGGTTTAGGTTAGCAAAGCGCATCATACGGTGAATTTAATTGTTCGACCCATAATTAGTGGTGTGCATAGGAATAGTAAATGATGTGGTAGAGCGAGTCAGATGTGGAGGGACTCGAAAGTTGATAAGGTAAAGGAGCGTAGGTGCGTCAGCGGAACCACCAATGAGGTTACAGAAAAACTTCAAGTTAATATCAATTCTTCTATCGGCTAATGTTTGTAGACCAAGCTCGTGGAGAACTGGAGAGTAGTCATGCAGTGGATGAGGGATATTTAACACATGACCGGCATAGGATAGAATGCGCCTTTGGACTCGACCGATGATTGAAGAGTCGAAGGATGAATAAGGATACCACAAGACTGAACCATACTCAAATAAAGGTCGTACTAAGGAACAATAGAGAACCTTCAATGAAAATGTTAGTGTAAAATCAGACGATATTCGTTTTACGAACCTTGGATGTGGTAATAGAAACTAAGGTCAGTCGATAAAAGAACACCCAGGTCCCTTTTACGAATGATTGATATAAGATTAATGTTGTTAATCGATTAGGCGTGACTAATTAAAGTACGGGATCTGGAGAAGGACATAGACTGGCATTTATTCACTTTCAAAGTTAGACCAATAGATACAAACTAATTTGCCAAGGTGTTAAGTTCGCCTTGCAATAGGAGACAGTCTGATTCGTTCCTAATTCGACAAAAAAATTTTAGGTCGTCTGCGAAAGCTAGGATATTGCAATCAGGGATAATTTTCTTAATACTATTAATAAATAGTGCAAACAGTAAAGGTGACAGGTGGCCTCCTTGAGAAACACCTGATGGAATAGAAGAGATATCCCTATATCATTATTAGGTATAGGTATCTAGCCTACCAGATAGGTATGATTCCAACCAAGTCAATAGCGGATCATCAAACCCAGTCTTGCTGAGTACTTGGAGTACAATGTTATGATCAAATCTATCGAAGTTTTTTTCAAAGTCCGTAAATATTAGATCAACTTGGCACTTAGTTTCAAAAGCCTCAAGGATGAAATTATTAAGGACCAGTAAATTCATCAGGGCTGAGCGCCCTGGCCTGAAACTGTACTGTTCATCAATTTAAGTCAGGTAAACTGAGGGCAGAATATTTTTGAGTACGAGCTTCCCGAAAAGCTTAACGATATTGCCTAAATTAGAAATTGGCTGTAATTTATGACACAGGATTTATCGCCTGATTTGAAGATAGGAATGATAGAACTTAGCTTCCAGATGAACGAAAATACCAATAAATTCATCACGGCTGAGCGCCTTGGCCTGAAACCGTACAGTTCATCAATTAGAGTCGGGTTGCCTGAGGGCAGAATATTTTTGAGTACGACCTTCTCGAAAACCTTAGCAATATGGCCTAAATTAAAAATTGGCCAGTAATTTTTAATACAGGGTTTATCACCTGATTTGAAGAGAGGGGTTATAGAACTTAGCTTCCAGATTGATGGAAATACCCCTTCATCCAACGAACGCCTGAAAATTAGCCAGAGTGGGACAAAAAGAAAAGACCTAAGGTTATTAAGGAAGGTTCCTGGAAGCCCATCTGGCCCTGTAGAATTTACGTTTATTAACTTATTATATTGTGTGTTATTTGTGTTTTTATTGAATACCAAATTGAGTTTTAAAAAGGAATAATTATATGATTGATATGTTTAAATATTAAAAAAGAATGTATTTGCATTTAGTATTAGATAGATTGAGGAGTTGAAACTTAAAAATGAATAATAATGTAATTAACGTGTTTAAATGTTTAAAAAGAAATATGTATTTGTATTTTTTTTTTTTTTTTTTTTTATTGGATAAATTTAGTTTTAAGAATGAATAATAATATGATCAATGTTTAAATGCTTAAAAAAAAAAATATTTTATTTTATTTCATTAACATTTGGTTAGTTCCAACCCGATGGTGTAACCTGCAATATCGTTTGTGCGTACGTGCAATATACATATTAATTTATGCAAAAAAAAAAAAACATACAGTTCACTGAAAACAGGCCCTAACGTATGGCATATGTGCTATTCAAACACATATTTTCTATTCAAACGTTTACACAACACAGCTATATAACTTTCAGTTTTTTAAAAAGCCGGCATAATATTTCTATTACAGTAGCAGTTCTTATTACAGTAGAACAAAATACAGTAATGGATTCAATTAAAAAGAACGCATTAGTAATTATTGCCGTAGTAATTGTATCCAATATACAATATGTTTCAAGTAAATATATACTTATTTTATATTATATTTTTTGGAAATAATTATTAATACAGTTATATAATCCTTAATTGAAATTTTTTGTTTCAAATGTATAATATGTTGCAATAATATAATATCAGTTACAAATATTTTCAACGCTTTGTATATTTCATTGTTAATCTTATACATAATTTAATATTTCATAAGTCCCAAAAGGTTAGCATAATTCAATTTCAAAACGTCTAATGGAATTCGTTCATGACAATTTTTAGCAAAGTTTCGTTCACTAAATTACTTATAGGTATAATACACAGGGTGTTCAAAAAGTATGAAAATGCAATTTTCTACCTTCCTAATAAACATTTTTGAATTCTGAGTTTTGTATATTATTATTATAGATTATAATAAGCATATTTAAAAATATTTTTCAGTATTTACTTCCCCGTGCCCTTTAATTTACAAAATAAAGATATCAACTTTAGATTTTGAAATGGCAACCCCTCAAATCATGTAAACTCATAAACAAATCATTCACCATAGGGTATATTTTATAAAAAATTTTAATTTTACTTATATATATATAGATATAATATATATTGTTAACCTAATGATGTCCTACAGTTAAAACTAGCAGTTACTTGTAATCATATTCTATAATACATATTAATTTTACTTATATTTATAAACATTGTAAAGTTTTATAATATATACTAGTATTAATTTTTTATTTTATATTACTAATAAATTTCTTAGGTTTAATTATACTTATTCTATAATAATGGTTTATAAATTAATATATCAATTGATTTTTAGTGGCTGACAATGATGACCGTAAGTAATAATGATACAAATAATCTAAAAATACGTTTGACATTTTTAAATAAAATTGAGTACATTTTTTCAATATTATTCATTATTATATGATTTATGCAATATATTGAAAAAAATAAATACTTTATGTTATGTCTGCTTTATCGCTAAAATATTGTAAATGTGTTCAATTTTTGCCAACGTTTATCATTGAATATATTTTTATGTAATAGAAACATTACATAATATTTTAAACATTTACTATTGTTTAATTTAAAACTAAGGATCAAAAATGTTCAGACATTGCTTACCATTTTAATTTAAAATATAATTGGAATATATAACCATGATAGACCTGAGAATAATGGCATTTAGTGTGATGTTCTGACAAGGCCAAATGTTCCATGAAGTACAGAATAGATGTCCCATCGTCGAAATATGATCAAGAGTTTATCATGTGTTAACTAACATACATTTGTTTTC
>JAIPRL010011226.1:0-13958 GCA_025469235.1 Pemphigus obesinymphae
ACTTTCCATACTTCTACTGGTACTCCATCTGGTCCCACCGCTTTCTTATTTTTCATTTTTCTCACAGCACTCCACACTTCCTCTTCCCTTATTAAATCTACCATACCCAAATTCCACTCTACCCGATTAATTACCTCTCTCGGAAACTCTTCATTTAATAATCCCTCAAAATAGTCTTTCCATCTCTTTATCACTTCTTTTTCCTCTGTTAAATCCCTCCTATCTTAATCTTTTATACACCAAACATTTCTAAAGTCTCTGGATTGTTTTTCTCTTTCCTTAGCCAGCCTGTACACTTCTTTTTCCCCTTCATTAGTTCCTAACCTCTCATACAACTCATCATATTTCTCTAATTTAGCTTTACTTAGTGCACTTTTTGCTGCTTTAGATAAACTTTTATACTCTACCCAATCCTCCCTCTTTCTGGTTTTCTGCCAGTTTTGAAACTATAATTTTTTCTTTGACATTATCTCCTATACTTCTTCTGCCCACCACCATGTGTGCTTATCCTGTGGCATATTACCTCTACTAACCCCCACGATTTTCGTAGCAACTTTCTTAACACTTTCTGCTACCTTTTCCCACATTTCGTTTATATTCCCTTCCATGTTCCACATCCCTCTTCCAATTAGTTTTCTTATAAATACTTCTTCATTTTCACCCATTAGTTTTCACCACCTAATCTTCGGTTCCTTAAGTATATTTTTCTTTTTGTACACCCTCTTTATCCTACACCAAATATCCATAACCATTAACCTATGTTGTGCAGTCACACTTTCCCCCGGGATCACCTTACAGTCCTTAAACTGTTTCAAACCCCCTCTCTTCCATATAAAATAATCAATTTGTGATTTGTGTCCTTCACACTTATAAGTTATATCAGTGTTTCTCAACCTTTTTTAAGTTACCGCCCACTTGAGCAGCAATACATTTTTTAACGCCACCCTATGTGAGAATTCTATAATTAAGGTTATAGGGAGAGAGATATGAATTGAGTTGATGATTTGAAAAATAAAAAAAATTTAAATGATCTAATAACTCATGTTTTCATTTATGCTTTTTATTTCATATTTTTTTTATCTATAGTACTAGTAAATTAATTAAGTTAAACATTTGAAAAAAAACTTAATAATGTTATCAATTTATATTTTAAAATAATAAATACATTTTTTAGTTTATTTAAAAAAAATATTTAGAGGCTTATTTGTTTTTGTAGACATGATTTTTGATTGTTGTATGAAAAATTAACTTTAGTGAGATGGTCGAACTTGTTGGTTTTTAACATTAGGTTCGATATTTGTTAACATAAGTCGCAAGTCTCCTCTTTTCATGATATCGAGTCGATTCCTCTTCTTTGTAATTAAATCTATTACAGCCCTGAACCCTCGCTCGATGAGATATGAGGAAGGGAAGGCTATTAAAAATTTTAGTTTTTTTAGTTTTAGTCAAAACTAGTTCACCGCCCCCTTACTGCCCAAAACTAGTTCACCGCCTTTCGGTAAACCTTCACCGCCCACTGGGGGGCGATATTGACCCCATTGAGAACCACTGATCTAAATTTTATGAAAAATAACACAAATAACAAAGGATACAGTTCCCATGTATGAAAAATTTGTATCACCCTTACGATACTATAATAAGGGGAGACAATTTCGAAAATAATATTTTTTAAGGATACTTAAATACTTACTACAAAAAAAGAAAATCAATCAAAATGTATATATATATTATCAAGGGTAAGAAAGTAAGGGCAAGTGATCTCACAATAAAATGTCCTGTGGTCTGTACATTTAAATATTCTTATTTTTTAGTACATAAAAAAATCGCATAAATGAACCATTTATCAAGACGTCTGCGGTCTTATAGTCTTACTGCACTACCCTGGATTAACGATCAATTTACCGTTCAACATTCGAATTCGGATGTGCGGAGGGTTACACGATAAATGCGCATTCTTCCATACCGACCATTGTTTCAATACAACAAACGCCTCCCCATCCGGAATATAATTTTCGTTTTCTCTATATTTTTACATGCATATTTACAGTTATACTTGGAATTATATTTTACGAACACTGATTTATACGACTTTGTTATACGTAATTACATCAGAAAAAATACATATATTTGAAATAAAACCATTTATGTTATTATAATTTAAACGAACTCATTAGTACAACCAAGACGTATTTTATTCTAGACGATAAATCTATTGTAATAGTTGTAAAATAGTTTTCACTAATTTGTTTTGGAAAAGTGGGTTTAAATACCAATGTAAAAATATTGTCGGAAATGAACTGGAAATTTAAACGTTTTAACATAAAAATACCGGCTCATTCCAACACTGAAAACAACGATAACTATAAACCCTTCTTCTCGGCTTGTTTGGTAAATTTAAAACGTCGTAATATAGGCAAACTGCACCTGTATTTATGTACACTGTTGTTATAAATTATTATTTTAAACTCATCGCCTTTCTAGAAAGACAATATACTGTATAGATACTTGTAGTTTGAATATACATACCAACTAGTATCACGGTGCCCAAGGATATTATAAATAGTAAATAACGTAGGTTTTTGCACCAGTATTATGTGAATACAAGATACTGGATAATTGTTATTAGGGTTATACGGGTTTTGTCAAATAAACTACTTACTGTTTATATTCGGGTTTTACGAATTGTGTGACATATCGATATTTTGGCGAACGCAAAGTAAGTTTATTAACAGGACAAGTTTATGATAATTATAATTGCGTTTTACGGCCTTACGGGTAAATAAAAATATATTTCAAATATTTCAATATATTTTCTGTTTTCAAAAATTATTATTATCATACCATCAACCACCAGAATATCTAGTGGTAGAAACATCCTCCATATTTATATCATATTATAATATATATATATATATATGTATATTGTATATATATATATATGTATCATATTTAGTCATCGATTATTCTCGTTTCTTATTATTAATTTTATATTTTATGTAATACTGTATGTATATATTTTTATTTTTCAATATTCGTTCATATAACCTAATGATAACTACTATTATGGTCGAAACTATAGAAAAACAAAATAATATATATTCGAATACGCATATTTTCTTGTTATTTAAATACCTATACAATAACTTTTTATACAATATCTACTAATATATTATAAGAATGTAATACAATTTTATACGTTTTTGCTGTTTCTCTCTCTTATATCATAGATAGTGTATTTTACATCACTTTTCAACACGATGCACAATAGGACACAGCCTACTTAGTTTAATCAGTTATAAAAGTTAAAACTTAATTCGTGGTACACAGTGTAAATAATTACTGGGATACAATTTATTATTTTAGTATTATAATATCAGTGACTACAGTAATACCACCGTTATGCCATGTTCTATTATTTTCTTAAATAATATAATATGAGTATTTATATACGGTTTTATAATTATAATTATAAACCCGTATATAAATGAATACCGTTTAATCGTTTTACTACACAAATCGTTTTGAAAAAAAATAAAATAAAATGAATAAGTAATTATTTTTAATAAAACCGTACAAGAACCCCGAACAAAAACAAATCCTGTCGGCCGACGTATATACCAAACAATTTTTTTGGTGTCGATAAATAATGCGATTTTTCATTCAGTACCAGTCATCACTTATCAATCGAAGTATAAATTACCTATGATTTTATTTTTTTGTCAATAATTTACAATATTAATATAGTTTTATATAGATAGTTGATGAATATAATATATTATTTATAATTTATTATTTAATATGAATAATAGGTATCGTATATACATATGTACGTAGGTAGTGTAAGTATTTTAAACTATTAAAAAAAAAACTAGAAAGGTAAATCATTCCAAATGAAATTTTACCAAGCACCCAGAATAGATACCGATCCCGTGGTGGTCATGTGCAAAACAATTTCTTTGAAGGCTTGTGTTATATATTTCACGTTTCCGTTATCATTCAATAATTGAACTACTTAGGTATAGGTACAGAACCGTAGGAAAATTCGATAACACTATTGGCAAAGAACCGAAGTTCCGTCCCTAAATTGATAATAAGGAAAAAAAGTCATCAATTTTTTGGAATTGCGCTCACATTCCTAAAAATCTAGTAAATAAACAAAAAACGAAAGTCATAAATTTACTTTTACAAGATTTCGTTCTTCAATTTTAGAAATTTAAGGATATTACTGAATTTCGATTTTTGGGCCCCCTTTTCTATTGCGCCCACGGCCTGGGCCAGTTTCGCCAAGCCCTTACTACGGCTCTGATTGTAATAAATATATATGGTTATTATTTTTAAATCAAATAGAATTGGTCATTACAGGAGTGTGGATATGAGGATTTTTTCCCATTTCTGTAGTACGTATTACAATATGGTCATTTTGAAAAGAGAGTAAAAAGATTACAGGTAACAGAGAAAGAATGGGATGCCTAAAATATAGGTAATACAGTCAAATTGAAAATCACGCGTCAAACGTTATCGCTGTATGTTCTATAGACACGAGGTTATTAATTAGTCGTGCGGACAAGTCCGATGGCGAATCGATATCCACCGAGTTCGCGTGCGATGATAACGTGTGTGCACTGTGCAGTGTGTATTCGGTTAAAATTAGGGACGATGCACAGTGCACACGCACAACATGCCGTAAAATGCAAGCCGTTGTCATTGTTTATCTTGCGGTGTATCAGTTACCCGCACCCCGGTTATACACGACGCAACCATGGTAACCAGCCCCGGATGTGTCGGGGGGTTTTTTTTTTTCAGTTTGGGAAATTTTCTCTCGACACGGACCCTTTTTGACAAAAATCTCGTGGAACAGGGGGAGGGAGAATGGAGTATTTAACACTGAAAGAATATAATGAACGTACACATATAGTAGGTATACGAGTACATTTAGAGTATCCGGAAGGTATATTTGGACGTAGGAATTAACGGTGGCTCGTGTATACGGTTGCATATTATTATCATTATTGTTATTAATGGCATATGACTACCGGAATGCGTTAAAATACACAGGACGAAATTATACGCGTACACAAAATTATAATTTAAAATACCGGGGTTAAAATAATATTTACGCCAATGACAAAAAAATCTATTCAAATTAAATGAAGACAATAGTAAAGATGACATCCTAAAATGACGTACATTTTAAACCGAAAGTTTATATTCTATTTAAATACACTACTTAAAAAAAAAAATCATTCTATCATAATATTATAATCAGTTCGTCGTTTTTCTAATGGTGAATAAAATACCAGAAGGATGATGCGTTGGTTTTTCGAATGGAATTTCATTTGGAAAATCACCGGCTAAAACTTTTGAAGTCATTAAAATAAAAATACCGTTAACAATTATACACAATCTTCAGTAAGCAGGTGTAAAATATTTGAGTGGAACAACAAATTTTTTTGACGGTCGCAGTGAACGAACAAAAGATTTTGTAATTTCGGCTTAATTTCGATTTAACGCGCAACGCAAAGCTAATTTTGAATAATTAATAATTTTTTTGATAGTTAAATTATTGACCTCGTATTATATTTATTCTAACATATAGACTGCTGATTAATACAAAATTGTATCACAAAAATGTTTACCCTGAGGAAAATACAAATGTAACAAATTAATTGTAAATTCATGACTCGATTCATGAGTTTGTTGTCAATTATAAAATTATAGTTGTACTTCATCCTCCCTATTCGACAAACTTCGTACGTTATTTGTGAATGTCGACTACAAAATATTAAGACACAAAAACTTCGTTTTAGTTTATTCGCCAAGGAGAAAAACGATATACCGATTATGGATTATTGCCATTTCAACACAATCCTTATATTAGTTCATTACTTAAGTAAAATATCGACTCTAAAGCTTTCGTAATTGAGTATTATTTATATTTTTATATCATACATATAAACATATGTTTCGCCATTATCAATTGATGAATGTAGTTCACGATAATGACTTACAATTCTGTAAAACTTTTGTTGCAAGACTGCATACGGTGTATACTCTACATATTCTTTAATCTATAGCAGGGATGGGCAACTCAAAGTAACTAAAGGGCCAAATTTTGAAACATAATATGATTGCGGGCCAGATATAAATTTGTATTTTTTATTGTTATATCAAACAAATTCATTAATATATATTGTATGTCTACGATAAGAACTAATAACTAAGTTTAATATATGTTTTATTATTGAAAATGTCTCCAAGATACAACTTATCCAGCAACTTTTACTATATTTGAAGTGAATTGTAGTCGAATTTTCGACGATAAAAATATCGAAAGGCAGTCCGGGTCGAATAAAAGAGATGATGGACCGGATGTGACCCGGTGGCCGACAGATTTCCATCCCTGCTCTATAGTATTCAAAACTGAATGAAATTACGGATATCTAGAAGGTTTCAGTAGATACATTTTTAGCGCACACATGATTTTAATGCATATATTTTTTTTCGAATTTTATCTCGAATATAATATATAGTACAGTTAATAAATATAATATTATAAAACTGGAGTTTTCCACGATAGTTTGCTACATATTATATTATACATTGGCGGGTGATATCGTAGGAGGAGGAGGAACGTGCGGGTTCTTTCAACCGTTACTAAACTATTCAACAAAAGCTGAGAATGAGAGGGCTGTTGGGCTCATCGTCGTAAACGACGCGTCACGTTTGTATACGTTGCCGTTATTATTATTATTATTATTGTTGTTGTTGTATATATAATATACATTGTTTGCCGGCCCTTTCCACATCCCGTTTTCCAGGATCACATCTATATAACATTATATATATATATATATACGTATCTAAATACAATGCCAAACGAAGTCTAATGAAACTAAATATCCACGATAGAGAGAGAGAGGAAGAGGAAGAAATGTTCATATAAAACCCCGTCAGACAAGAGGTTCCTTCTCCGTTAATAGGATCATACGGTCCACGTTTACCGTCATGAAGATGGATACGAGGGTGACAAAATCATCGAGCTGGAGAAGGTCTTAATGATGAGCCCGACTGTTAGGTATATATATATATATACATATATATATATATAATATATATATATATATATATACATATATATATATATATATACATTATACGCATGTATGGCGAAAAAAGAGGAGCGAAGAAGGACACGACCCTGGAGTACGCCTGTATGCCGTTTTGGGATAAAATAAATAATACATAAGTCTATATTGATATATATATATAGGTTTGCACTAGTGAATAAATAAAAGATAAATAATAGGCTTCGATATGTATATAATGTCCTACGAGTGAATAAATAAACGATAAATAATTGGCTTAACTATAATACATATTATTTATATTTGTATAGCGTAATAATTTCAAGATATAAGCCCAGATTTATAAAGCGTATTCGATTACATAGAGTATTATTTCAAATGTAATTTCGATTGTATTCCAAACACGTTTTTTACTTTTTAAAAGTATAATTTACACAATTTTAAATACTTGTGTTTAAATTATGAAATATTTTTTTTTTAGGATTTTTCAATTATTCTATCCAGTTTTGCAGAATATAGCAAAATATATTTTTACAAAAAAACATCGTGCATATACCTACGTTTAAGTGGCCGTCATACACGTGGTTTTTAAGCGGTTCTGTATTGACAATTGTTAAGAAAAATGAAAAAATGAAATTCGATAATTTAAAAATGCTTAAATATATTTTTTTAAAGTCAATTAAAAATAATCTTGTGTCAATGTAATTTTTTTATTGCTGTGTAATCACGATATTTTTTTGAAAACATTTGTATGTATTTTTCATTTTTATCAACTTGAGAATATTGAAGAAAGATTAAATAAAAAATAAACGACAGAGAACAAAATTACCTAGTACCCTACATAGCCGATTTTTGATATGTGTATTGTGTATTTTTACGCATTTTATGAATTATTTTTTAAAAAATAATTATAAGTCTTTAAAAAATGAAATTACTACGTAGATCATGTTATTAGCTATGATTTGTTTTTTATTTCGTAATTCTAACATGTTTGGAAGTTGATAAAAATGAAAAATGCTAAAACGAAATTTTTACTGAAAATGTGTAGGTATGACGTTCTCTTGTTATTGTATATAATACATGTGGTAGGTATATATTATTAATTTTCAATTAAAATCTAAATGTTGGTAGGTACCATAAAAAAGCATCAGAGCAACGAACTTACGCCTATAACTTTCATTCGCCCTCCCCTCAAAAAAAAAAAAAACACCTTAAATGTGATCTAGAAGTATATTTTTACACAGTTTTTTTCAATCGACCGCGAAATAGCCAACTGATAAACGAGTACCAATATAAGTATATAATAATATAAAAGAATATACTATATTCGTTTGAAAACCGTTTTTTCGAAGCAATAAATTTCGTGAAAATGAAATAATAATACGCACGTATAATATTTAATACCTAATGTCTATTTTCCCTTTCAGATCAACCGTATTATATAGATGGCAAGAATTTATGCGAGAGGGGCGACCGATTTGCATAATAGTATAACATGTATTATATATACCAACTAGTACATAATATATATTATAATACTATATACGTTCAATATCCTGGCCGAGTGTTATCTAATATCTACATATTTTGTAGTTTAGGTTGTGTTCGGTAAAACTCTCCTTCGTATAGAAAAATGGCCTCAAAAATAAACATTCCATACCGATTCGTTTTATAATATTTAATACTTAAATTGACTATATTTTTGTTACATAATAACATATGTCAAAAGTAGGAAATGGAAAACATTAAAAAAAAAAAAATTAAAAATTAAAATCTGAAAATTGATAGAGTATGTAAATAAATCGAGAAAATTTTTATAGAAATACCTATATACATTCAGGCAGATAATTTTAAGAAAATATAAAATTAAGTCACTGGGCTGGAAAAAACACGAGTAATATTATTAAAAAAATACCGATTAAATCAACCAAATTCTTACCACTAAACAGGCGATTAATATTTTTAT
This sequence comes from Pemphigus obesinymphae, assembly GCA_025469235.1. Lineage (NCBI taxonomy): Eukaryota > Metazoa > Arthropoda > Insecta > Hemiptera > Aphididae > Pemphigus > Pemphigus obesinymphae. The sequence goes on from JAIPRL010011226.1 coordinate 9,052, forward strand.
TAAATTAACAATTTTCTTCTCGTACTTGTAATTTTTAATATTTATCGCATTAAAAAGTAAAGGGTTTACCAAAATAAGTTTGTCGTTTATGTATAATTAATTTATAAGGATGATAAAATAATTATTGTTTTAACTAAATATATATCAAAACTATAAAACAACTTTTGTGCAGATATAACATAGTTATTATCAATAAACATATAATTTATTTTGAGTTTAACAAAATAATTTTAACAGCATATTTATTGTACCTAATAATATTCATATATTGTGATAACAACAAGCGATATAGATTTGTTAACATATAGTATATCCAATTTATAATTTGTAACCGTATTTTTTCAGTGATATTGAAATCTGTATATTTTTTTTTGGTTCATAATATAATTAATAATAGATTCCAGGAAAGTATTTTATGAAAAAAAGCCCCCTCCGTAACAAAAATAAAAAAATTGTATGGTACTATTTATATAAATATTTAAAATTATTTTATTGTTCTAAAGTTCTCCTACAAAAATAAAATTTCTGAAATGAATTTGATAGATATGTACCGAAATCGTCGTTTTCTGTACCTAAACGATTTCATTATATTGGTCATTTTAATAGTATACAAAAAAAAAAATTCATATATATACTCGTAAAATATTTGTTTCTATTTGTTTTTAAATTTCTTACAAATCACAAAGTGTAAATAAAAATATGCTGGGGAAGTCTTGGCCAAATACAAAAATCACCAAAATTATGAATATCAGGACTTCAAAATCAAAAAAATTCGATGACAGATATTATTATTTATTATGTATATATATTTTTTTTCATTTTTCTTATGTAACCGTAATTCCCTAAGGTTATTTATTTAATATTTAGTGTAAAACACATATAGATTAAAAATCGTATAGTCAGATTTTTGTAATAATAGTTCAAAACACGAAATAAATCCACGGAAAAAACTATAGTATTTATAATATAAAGATAATTTCTCTCGTTATGTGTTGGTACACAAGTTTTGAACGGGTATATAATCTGCAGAGCTAATTTATTAATCGTGATAATTATTGTTTTTCAGTCGTTCCCATATGTGTTTAATACAGTAAACCTTTTTGTTGGAACGACCCTCGGGAATATTATGCGTAAAAATGTACGTCAAGTACAATAGTATTCACCATACACGCTTGTTCTTTTCACATTTTCCTCTAGTATATATAATGTAACGAATTTAAAATGTCCCAATGAAAGCATTTTATTTTTACATTTTATCAGCTTTTTTAGCTTCTTTCTCCATTAAAAAAAAAAAAAAAAAAAAAACTCGTAATTTTACCTACATTGAATGCATATCCCCAGTGGATTTATATTTCACACTTGTGTTTATATATATATTTATTATATGCATATTATACATAAATTGGTTGTAATATGTGTTTGGAATACACGCAAGCTTACAAATATTATAATATAGGTAATCGTTTTATACACGTACGTTTTGCACGTTCTAAGTGCACATTTTAGACTGAATAAAAACCTAACCTTAAAGCATTATTAAACGGGGAAATTACGCAGACACTTGAGTGGGATTTCACTGCACGACTAGGTCGCGTCCCTCGGAAATTCTCGTAAGCCAGTGTACAGGACTGAACCTATAATATAGTATTATTTTCTGTATTTTATTTTTTACATTCCCTTGTAATTTTGATGATTAAATTTCCACAAATGTTGTGTATAAGCATACAAGATTTTTCAGAAAAAAATATACTTTTTAACGTTAATGAATTTAAATGAAAACATGTTATTAAACACAGGCACGATTTAAAATTGTCATCACTATATAATATCGTTTTAATACATATACACCGGTTAGCTGGCTGCTGAGCATGCATTTTGTCTACGTTATATAGGTATCAAACACCATACCTATCATAAAAATTTCCTAGTAGTTTGGTTAATTGGACTATTTGTTTGAAGTTGGTTAAAGTCTAAAGTTAACTAATTAACAAATCTATTTAAAGTTAAAATTCTGAACCAAATTTAAGTTAAATTAACTCAGTTATATCAAAAAAAATTAAATTTTCAATTGGTAATAGCATAATAAAAATTAATTTTAGATAAAAATAGATATTTACCATAAAATAATTAATTAAACAATAATTTGTATTTTTTACTGTACTTTTTTGTAATTTAAGAATCATTGAGAAAGAAGTATACTTACATGTAATACAATTTAAAACGAATTTTTAAATTTAATTTTCAATAAAGTAATTAACCTTAACTAACTTAGGTAATGGCAGATATTTTAACTAGATAATTTGATAATTTAAAGCATAAAAAAAATCAATTAATTATATTTAAAAGTTAACAATAACTTAAACTTATTATATCTAGTTGATGCTCATGAGTATACATTTGAAAATTTACTAAAGAGTATATGCTATATATAGGTTTTATATTTTATAAATAATGTATAATAAGTTATGAGAAATCTATATTACCTATATAATATAGCACTTAGTCAGTGTAGCTAATTTTATAGTATTCAGATTTTTTTTTGAATTATAATAAATTGCAATCGAGACGAATTGGGGAAAATAAATTTTATTTATAATTAATTGAGTAACCAAAGTACAGGATTATTAATATGGAAAACGGAGATTAATTCATTTCGAATATTAAATTAATAATTATCTAATAAATAATTAAACCATCTTGAAATTAAATTTAAATAAATAACGGATAATCTTATACTTTTATTTATATATTAATATTATACAATATTAATATTAATAACGAGTTACTACTTACTGTGCATACTAAATATTGTTGGATGTTAGTTTATCATCGAACTTACCTGAAAAAAAATTTTCATTAATATTTTATACAAAAAAATATTTTAATTTATAGTATATTATTGTTAGTAATACATGTAGGTACATAAAAAATTATTCATGTACATAATCAATGAAGTTGTTTTCATCTGAACAAAAGGTATGGTGGTAGAATTCTAATAAAAGCTTTGTTATCGTTAATAACAATTAAAAACTACAAACTACGTATTTAACAGCTAGTGTATATAACACATTCATTTTAATTTTTCAAAATGAACCAAATAAATTGTATAAACTATATAGTATAATATACCTAATAAATTTATAGATACAGAGTATGAAAGTTTGTTTATCGTACTTTCGGTTATCGGATAAAATAATGCAATATAATTTTATATTATTTTAGATAAATCACATTACATTTAGAAATGGTAAAATTAAAAATCCAATAATATACTATTTTCTGATTATTACAATTTTCCGTAGATTTTCTTTACACTAAACATATCTACCGAAGAAACTATTGGTACTAAATTAGAATGAACTCGCTATTCTGTATCATTCTGTCCAAATTCCTACCTAGACCTATTCTAACTAAAAATTTAAGATAACCGTCGTTATAGGACCCAGAAATCCTTTTTTCCGTCCAGGATATAAAATGTTGGGCTAACAAATAATAATTCTACGAGCTATCGATCAACTAGGCCGATAAAAGTATCTATATAGACGGACAAAGTGAAATAGACACTGATGTCATACAATACTATGGTGCATTGTTAAAACAATATTTTTTACACTCTTTAGTCACACTGATTCGTGCCCTTTATGGTACTTCATTTTGCTATACTCACAATCATAGACATATAAATATATAGACTGTGTTGCCCTCACCTCCAGCGTATCGATGGACAAACAAACTAAGTGTGATAGAAAAACAAACTACTAGGGGACATCATGGAATAAGCAATGCATAAATTTATTTATCCATGGATTTTATCATATAATTTTTAATGATTTGTATAAAGTCGTCTTGGCGGGTAAATTTTTTTTTTGTAATTTCTTGTGGGCGCCTATGTTAATTGGTATTTAAAAAAAATACAATTTTGTATTTATTTCAAATTCTCATCATATATTATTATTATTATCATCACAGAATATTCTGTGTTCTTATCGTTATTAGTATTTTCGTATATCCGACCCTTTTACTCAACAACCGGTCTCTCTTTAAGCTCCGAGTCCACATCACACGCATTTACATGTCCATGCTTACAATACGGTTTACGTCGTTTCATCGTCTCTTTCCGTTATACCTACTAGTCCACGGGTCAAACAGTCCTGCGGCCGGACAGACGCTATCGGAACAACAATACGACCAATTTACGTGCGATTAGTATCAGTGTAGGCGGTAATATGTACCTGTACGCACACCGTGTTTCCAGGGGATTTTTTCGGAACTGGAAATATTAATGTATTAATAATAGCGTATAATTTGACTGCGAGCCAGCGGCAGTCTGGTAGCCCGTGACCTCTTCTGTTTCGGAGAGAGAGAGGGATCGGCGGCGGAGCGCCGTAGTGCCGCCTGGAGGTTTCGATCAATCAAACGGGTCCGTCTTTGAGTATGTTTTTATTTAGAACCGTCTGCGGCGAGAGACCGTAAAAACCGTTTTGTCGGGACCAAATGTTTGCTGTGCCCCGTCCAAACCTTTGGGGCACACTATTAAAATATATATATATATTACGTAATATATGTGTACACTATTTATAAGCGACCTTCCTATCCACTATAGGTATGTGGAGGAGATACGGGTCGTCGTGGAATACAAAACGAAAACGAAAAATTAATTTAAAAAATACACGGTCAAACAACTGTTTTCCTGTTCACACAAACGCGCGTATATTTTTATGGCGAGGCAATAACACAAATAACGATTTAAACCGGGGAGTCAAAACGGGTTAAAATTTTTCGGGTTTAAACCGGTTAAAATTTTTCCGGGTTTCTGATACGTGGTTAAAAAACGGTTTTAATTTTTTCCGGATTCCGGGTTCGATGTTGAAAAACGGTTAATATTTTTTTTGGGTTACGGGTTTCGG
>JAIPRL010011227.1:0-13957 GCA_025469235.1 Pemphigus obesinymphae
ATTAAAAACTCGTTTCCGTTCCGACGCAGTGTGCGGACAAAATTATTTTCCGATCGCTCGTTCCGATGCATTCCGATTCGTTCCGTTCCGATCCGACGTTTCCGATCTGGTGTGCGGCAAGCTTAAACAATGCATGTAAAATCTTTTTAAAGCAGAAAAATATTATACATAAAACAATTCCTTAAATTTAGTTTTAAAGATTTATGTAAATTTGATTTTTCTTGACTTTTTGGCAAGATTGATGATGATGCTCTTTGATGTTCAATTGAAATAAGACTTAAATTAGTGAATCGGATGCTTCGGCTCGACTGCCGCGAACGACTCGTAAAATAAGTGGTTAGGCATATTGACACAACGCCGTTATACAATTATATGAAACAACGGCGAACATATGCAGCGAATTGGAACGTCAGTGAATCGGGAATAAAATAAAATATTATGCATAGTGATAAATATATAATATATAAGATAATAAATAATACTAATAATAACAATAACATATAATTTTGTATATATTATAATATATAGGAAATATAAGTATATTATCTTCGTTGTTGTGATTCAATACTAAACTATATTTCGTAAAATAAATTGAACATTGATTCGATAAAATTTTATAATTTGTATATTATGAAATAATAACCAATAACTAATAATTAATATTTAATTGTTTCCTGTAATTATTAAAATATCTTCTATGTTAGGCCGGCCAGTCCGGTCTGCCTGCGTAGTTACGCCTGTATCCGGCCGCCGGAAAGTGTGTGTGAGGAGGCCGCCTGCACAGTTTGGACTGTACAGGCGGCCAGAGCAAATATGAAAACACATTCATCCATCCGGCCGACTGAAGGATTGCGCAGGCATATCGTAGCGTGTGTGGTACCGGCCGACCGGCTGATACCACGTGCGGTTAAAATTAAATAAATTTTATACTTTGTATTTCATAAGGTTTTGTGTGCAATTTATGTATGCAAATAATTATGCCAGTCTTTTGGAAACAACGTACATTCACTTAATAAATTTACGTGAGAATATTTGTTTCTTTTTTACAACCAATTTTTACACCATAGTTTACGTTTATTTTTACGTTTATTAATATTATTTGTTTGCATTGCTATTAACAAGCCCACAACAGCGAGAGCGTCGATGTCGGTCATCATTTTTATCGAAACTGAAGTAACAGCCGGACGAATTCACCGGAACGTGTGTGGTGACTTCGGTTAATCCGGCCGATTGGTCTCCGGCGGCCTGCGCAGGCAGACCGGACCGGCCGGCCGGAACGTGTGTGGCTACCTTTATACTATTCTATTTATTTTATAATAAACTCAGTGGCGTAGTAAGAGATATTTGTAAACCCGGATATTATAATATTATAATAAATCATAATTATATATTATTATTATTATTATTATAAAACGAAACACACGTCGCGGTCGTCGTAAAAATTCACGAACAAGATTGTAATATAATTTTTACTTAATTTTTTTTTATATAATAAAATTTTATTTTACCTATACATTTTATACATGTCATGTGTTAAGTATCGTAAAAACAAAGTGTAATTAAAAATTAAATTATGATAATATTTTACTTACTTAATAAAAGTCACAAGTTGTAACCAGCACCGACGGTCTATGGTAAAATAATAATTGAACAAAAATATTAATCGATATACGTAGGTACAAAATATCAAACGTATAATCTGCGGGTACTTGTGAATTGTGTTATCTTATATTATAAATACTACGACATAAAAATAATTTCTGGAATTGATCAAAATCCATTACCGACACGGCGACACAATCACGGGGGTGAATGTGGTACAATATAAATACCTATAAATTTTTGATGGGCTTTTTTTATTCAAAAATCGAAATAGTAATATGTTGCATTTTTTCGATTTTTGGATTACCATTTTCATACACGCGATTTTCAATGAATACAGTATATTAATAAAAAAGTTTAGTGTGTCCATAATTTTGCCGCCCGGGGCAAGAGACCCCGCTGTCCCCCCCTAGTTTCGGCCCTGTACGAAACACAAATAATAAATAGGTACATATAAACTGTTATCTTCAAAAATTTAAAAATTCAAAATAATCTACTAATTAGTATAAATATTAAGGAGAAAGTATATAAATTGAATGCATAGTTAATATCATTAAATAAACAATAAAACAAATCTAAATTAGTACTATTTCTAATCGACATTAAGGTTGTAGTGAACCGATAAAAAATTAGATACTGATAAGTGTGAACAACTGTCGCCTGCGTCAATTGTTCACAAAAACACATGTACGCGAATAAAATAAAATAGTTGGATTAGCAACTTAACGATGATATAAAATTTTTCTTTGTGTTTTTTTTTTACGCGTGTTCGCGTTGCTCTCAGAGCATATATATTATTACCTATATGAAAATAACAGTTTAAAAATTTAATGTAACTATAAAAAAAAATAATAAAATATTGTCTTATTTAATAAATAAGATAATTATTTTGTATAAATTTTGTGACAACCAAATCATGGAGTAGACGTCATTGTGTGTGCACTCCCAAACCCGGTCGGTATAATTGTCGACCGGGAGATGAAGTCAATACTAACGAGGTCAGGGAAATGAGAAGTGCGAACAAGTATGAATGAATAAAAGCTATATCAAAACCAGCAGTCGAGACCAAGTCCAACATCAAAAGGAAAAGGGTAATGTTCAAAATATGTATATACCTATATAAAAAAAAAAAATGTTGAAATTATTGTATGTAAAATTAAAAACAAAAATCACTTTTAAATGTTAAAATTACTTGATTTGTAATATAATGTGTAATTATATTAATGTACCTATCTATTAAAATGTAAAATTTGAATTTATAAAAAAAATATGATCTTATACCATGAACCTGGATTAATGTTATTTTATTATCAAAGAATCCAATAACAGTTTATTTTTTTAATTTTGTAAATATTGCATGTATACTTAAATGCAGATAGAATGGTTCCATTAACCTGAGTAAAATAATGGTGGCGCCCGGAAATTATAAAGTAGGTGTCTAAGTGTGAGACTGATGAATTATATGGTACCGTACTACCGTCAACCATAATTATTCTTCGTTTTTTTACAAAGAAACGGGTCTTCGCAAGGTATTAGCTGGAGAAGAAAATAAATATTTGGCTTTAACATTATTTATAAAAAATGGATCTCTATTTCTTGAGTTTTTATAGTTTTTTTTAAATGTAGGTATTCTTTCTAATAATTGAGGACAATCTATTTTATTTTGATTAATTTATAAAGGAAAATTATATTAAAGTAGTTTTGTCAAGTTTTAAGAGTTGATATTTTGAAAAAACCTAAAATACTATAATTTCACGAATGAGGAGGCCTCTGAACATTACATTTAAATGAAATAATACGTAGAAAAGAGTTTTGTATTGACTCTAAGTATTGGGTATGAATACTGTTATTAGCATATATATTATAAAAATATATATACATTATTTTTGTCTTTTAATAACTTATAGTAAGTATATATTTTATTTCAATTTGATAATATTATTCATATAGATTGTATTTTTCATAGTATACATTTTTTTATTTCTAATATTGAGTATTATCAATAAAATCGAAAATAAAAAAATGACCTCTTCAAAGTTACAACTAGAGAAAATTTGCTACCGGAAACCGGGTAGGATTGTAAAGATTGGAGTACTCCTTCTGGCAGAGTTTTTGGGTATACACATAAAAAAAACCTCATCATTATATAATCACTACATTTCTAGCTTCGTGCAGAATCTAAAATATTTTTTTCTGACGATTTTTTTAATAAAGTTAATTAAATGTACGACTAACGTTATATTATAATTTTTTAGGTCTTATAAACTCCTTTTACCAACTATTTGCCCTTAAATACCTTAAAATTTATAATTTTGTAGGAAAATTTAAAGGACTATAGAAAAAAATGTTGATTACAGATTTTCAAGAGTTATTGAATTTAGATAAAGTAACGCATGTTTAACGTTGTATAAAGTATTCAGGTCATAAAAACCATAATTAACTCTTTTAGGACTTAGAAACCTTAAAATCTAAAAGTCTAAATATAGTCCAAAATTTGAAAAAAACTTTCAAAGATATTTTTGTCTTTATAAAGAACCAATATAGGTATTTGGTGAAAATTTCAAGTCGATAAATCCATCTTTTCTCCAAAACTCAAACACATTTTATACCGATATAAATCTAAAAAATGTAATTTGTTTTCAAAAAAAATTTAAAAGGCTCTTAAAATGTAATGTAAGTACCAAGTTTTATAATTTTAAGTAAGTAGTTAGAATGGTGTGCATCTATCATTCTATTAAAAATTTTGCTATTAAAAGCTACTATTAAGCCTATTATGAATTAAATATCTCAAATTTGCATATTGCTATAAAAAGCCCAAAAGTGGTAATAACTTTCCTGAAACATTTTATATTATTAATTTACGTATATATCATTGTGATGTAAACTTCGTGATAACAGCATCAATATTGTCGGTGTTATGAGGAATATTATTGTAAAAATGATGTTTGCCGATTTTTATGCTAATTTTTTGTTAGTTTTTTCTTATACGCTAATCGATTAAATAAAAAAACGACACTTCTTCAAAGTACCAACTAAAGGAAATTTGCTACCGGAAACCGGGTAAGATTTATAAAGATAGGAGTTCCTTCTGTCAGATTATTTGGGTACAAAACTAAAAAAAAACCTCTTCATTTTAAAATCAATACATTTCTAGCTTCGATAATTAGATATAAATTAGAAAATAGATAATCGATTTAGCTGTATAGATCGGAATATTCCGTCTGGTAGAATTTCTGGTTACGGATATTAAAATAAAAAAACACATCATTGTAAAACAATACATACCTACCTCGTTCGCTCAGAATCTATAATAGTTTTTTCCGGTCAATTTTTTAAATTTATTAAAAATAATGCACGACTAATATTATATTACATTTTTTCAGGTTTTAAAATCTCATTTTACCAACTAAGTGGACTTAAATACCTCAAAATAGATAATTTGGATTGAAAATTTAAATTGCCATAAAAAAAAATCTTGACCAGATTTTCGACATTTTTTGGATTAACTTAATGTAACTCAAATTTAACGTAAAATAACATTTTTTGTTCTTTACACCTAAGTTTAACAGTTTTAGGACTTTAAACCTGAAATCTAAAATGTCTAAAATTAGCCCAATATTGGGGCAAAAAATTTCCAAATTATTTTCAAATCAATAAATTTCAAATACACGTGTTTGGTGAAAATTTCAAGTTGTTAAATCCAATATTTCTCCAAACCCGTATACATTGCATACCAATGTAGTAAAAATTAAATGGTACTCAAAAAAAATTTAAATGGCCGTTAAATAATATTGTAAGTATCGATTTTTAAAATTGTTTGTATGTAACTAGAATGGCGTATTTTTGACACTGTATTAAATTGCCATGTCTTAAATACAAAAATTAAGCCTATTATGAATTAAAAGTCTCATGTTTGCATATTGCTCTAAATAAATAACCAAAAAGTGGTAAAAATGTTCGAAAATTTTTATATTTATATTTTACGTATATACGATTGTTGTGAAAATGTCATGACACCAGCATCTTCGGAGTTATGAAGAATTTTTTATACGCGTTTATCGAAATAATTAAAAACTCGAAAAATGACATCTCTATGAGGTGATCATTAATCAGGTATGTTAAATTTCAATAATTCGATTATACCATAATATTTTCTGCAAATTTTTCATACGCATCAATAGATAATATCACTTCTTTCATGTTAGCGACATCAAGGCGACACTGCGTCTTTAAGAAAATGAACAATAATGATGAAATTATTTGATATATCGATTTGTATGAGAATTTGGCAGAAAATATTATCGAGTATTTATTTTTATATTTATCTCAAAATACTACGAATTATAATTTAAAAACTTGATTTTTAATGGTAGAAAATATTTTCAAAACTTTCGTCATTGTGACACCCCACTAAGTATATGTAGGTACCTCATTTTCAATGTTCATTTTAGAAATGCTCTGTATATATTTTATTATTTCATAAACTTATATTGTATATTTACCACTGTGTATATTCGTTTCATTTCGTCTCAATACGTGGGCGCTAAAAGTTGTAACGGTTTATGCAATGCTAGGCAAGTTAATGATTATTTTAAACTCAGTTAAGTTAATAGAAATAAATAGTAAATGCTTAAAGTCAAAATTTTTTTTTCTACAAGTTAATATAACATTTGATATATACAGGTATAATTAAGTATCTATTATTTTTTTAGAAATACTGTTATTTTTAACTTTAAGCGTTTTTAAATTTTTTAACATAATATTGTTAAAAATACTATAACGTATTTAAAATAATTATTAAAATTAACAACATATAGATTCATAAAAATGTTTAATTAGTTGGTACTATTTTCTTTAAAATATCAACAAATGGGAATTGCTCATGGCAAAAAAGTACCTACCTAAATCAACAGTTTTACATCCACACAAGTTATTAATGAAAAATAAAAACAATACACTTAAATAAAATCAAGAGTTATAAAAATATATATCGTGAATATCAGTATATTGCACACTGTAAATTCACACAATAATAAAATTGATTACACGCACCGCATGCCGTATCCATATGGATGACCGCTACGTGAAGGGTGGACATTTATACTCGGGAGTCGGGGTAGGTATATAAAATATATAAGTACATTTGGGGATAACACAGAATGTTCTATGGCTATAATACATTCGTATAATGTGACCATGTGTGACAAAATAATCTTTATGTGGCGTAGACTATGTAACCTGTTTAACTATATGATTAACATACATCTTCAACATTAGCAATGACATTTTTTTTTATCGCTGTGATTTATGGTTATAAGTATTATACTGGTCTTATAAATAAATTCACAGAACAAACAATATTGTTCATTGATGTGAAATTTAATATATTCTTCAATTTATATTACGGGGAGGTTATTATATAATATATAGATATTCTTGTTTTATTTATATTTTCGGGAAGGAAATAATTTTTATAATATAATATTATACCATAATAGGAAATTATAAATTATAATTATATTACAATTATTAAAAACAACAAAAACAACTTTATTTTTATTTAACCAGTTTGACAATAGAAACAATAAAAAATCAAAATATATTATTATTAGTATATAAAAATACCAGCTCTTTTAATTCGGTAATTTCATCCGCGGTTCCTTTCGTTTAACAGGTATTCTCAATCCTCGGGTTTTCTCGTTAGTCGTACCTTTATTGGGTCATCAGTTCGTTTCTTCTACACGTCTTTCATTAACTGGAATTTTATTTTGTGATAATATAAAGTCTTATTTTATTATGTTTAATTATTAACTATCCATTATTATTTACTTTAATATATTTTTGCTTTCTTTTCTTGTTGGCATGTGTATAAAAGAATATCGAAAAAATGTATCAATATAAAATTATCGATATATCAATGCCATATGTATTATGTTTATGGAGACCATAAATATAAGGCCCACCGCACATCAAAGCAGTGGGGTTGAAGCGTGAATGCAGCGCGCCGCATGCAGCATGGTTTTAAATATGAAACACACATTATCTATGAGCTTAACGCACACCGATTTACTACAGTGACAATGCAGTGGAGGCGCGTTTGTGATGCTCTGCATACAGTGCGACATGGCGGTTTTTTTCCACCGCACTTACATTGCGCTAAATACATTTGATATGATTTATGATTATTTTAAATAATTATTTACTCATTATATTATAAATTATATATATTTAAAAAAAATATACAATATCTGATGACCACGATTATATATATACCACGAAAGTATATCTTAAATCATGCTGAGGACAAAACTACTAAGTTTATACGTCGTCTATTTTAGACATTATTAATTTTAATGATATTCACATATGTAAATAAGAAATTACTAATTTGAAATTTAAATTGATGAGACTTACAATTTTATAAATTAATAATTTATAAACTATAATCAATATAAGTTTTTCCTATCACGCTGCGGTCAGCACACGCCTCCTTGGTGTGCTGTAGCACGTTTTTATTACGTATATCGGCGTTATGACCACGCTGCCTTTACCTCACATTTACACCTCATTACATTGTTGTGCGAATGGCAAAAAACCACAAAAAAAGTACAAAAATATAATTTGATGAAATGTAAAAAAATATACCTTATATCTCTTTACATTGATATTTACTACCTATGTATATAACATATAACACAAATTACAATAATATACAAATGTAATAATTTGATTATGATATATTTTAATTAAATTTAAAATTTAATGTAAAAAGGTTAAAAATGTAAATAAATTAATAGAAATAAATTCGTATAATTTAAGTCCTTTACTTTCATTTACGAAGAACTGTATTAGAAAAATGAATTTTATTGATAAATTATTTCTTCAATTTAATGAAACAAATATATTATATTATTATAAATACTTTTTTAAATACTCATTCACTATTTATATGTGTGTGTAAAATTATGAAAACAATTATCTAGAATATGAGTAGGTACCTATAAATAAAGTCTTATTCTTAAAAGTTTTTTATAAAAAATAGTAGAGTACCTAAAAAGTTTTTAATAAAAAAAGTCAATACATTGTTTAAAATTTGACGATGACAAAAATAATATATTTAGATGTACTTATCACAATCATTTAGGACAATAGTACATACATCAAAAAATAACTACTGTTCTATGAAAATAAGTACGTTTGGACACCATAACTATGTTGCAATTGTGTAGTGCGTTATAATATTATAATTATAGTAGTGGCGAAGCATGGATAACCAAGATGGGTAGACAAATTTAAAAATAATTATTAATTTATATTGAAAACAAATTTGATTGATTAAAGGTAGGCTTTAAATAGTTAAATAATTTATTCATAACCAATTAACTGAAGTATATAAATAAATATATATTATAAAATAATAATTAACAATATATAGCTATTGAATGGTAAGATAATATTATGCAGGTCCAGACCTCAGATTTTCTTCCTGCGCTTAATTCAGGAGTGTACTTATTAGGTAAAAAAACTGATACGCTTTTTACTCATATGTACTAATGTGTAAATATTATTTGCTTATAAACTAAGGATATAGGTAGTATAAAATAGTAGGTAACTCAAAATGGGATAATATTTAATGTAGCTGTTTGTTAGTACAAGTAAAAATAATAATATAAATAATAATAAAAGGTAAAAATTACAGCAACACAGAAATATAAATAAATAAAATAATACTAAATAGGTAATAATTCCTTTTGTCTCAACTATAAGTAGTTATTATTAATTTATAAAATTAATTATTAATAATAATTAATAATATATATAAATAAATACCCAGTTTCTACAAAATAATTTGTTTTTATTATATACCTATATTATAAGTAATTTGTTTTTTTTTTTGCTAACATTGAGATCAGACAGAATATTTTTTTTTAAAGTGAAAACCAGATTTTTAATCTTCAGATTATATTTGAGATTTTGTTTTTATTTTACATTTACCTTTCTTTACATAAATTAATTTTTCGTAATTCACTTGATTTTTTTTTCTTTTTAAAATTAAATATAAAATATGTGATATAATTATCTTACTCAGAAATTTCAAATTAAACTAATAAAGTAACTGATATTTATGTACTAAAGAAAAATCAACTAATTACCTAACATATGTATATTATCAAAAAAATTAAATATTTCAAGAATATTATAAAATGATGATAAAGACGATAGTTTAGACGACGAAGAGAGAGATACAGTTATAGAAGTATCAATAAATAACAAAATAAATACCAATAAAATTGAAAAACAATTATAATTAAACGATTCTAATCCTGATTCAGATAATAACAGTAATTCGAATAATTTTAACAAAATTTTAAGTTCCGAATTCTACAAATTCTAATTTATATAAAATATATAGAAACATTAAAAATGTCTTATAGATGGTAGTAATAATTTGTATTATAATAATCATGAAGAGATAAATAACGGACAATATAATAACATCATTGAATTCAAGGAACCAAATTCATCTAAAGTAGTTCAAGAATAAATTTATGAAGATGTTAAATATGATAATATTAGGACAAAGTGAAATAAATCAAACAATTTAAACATTTTAGAACTTAACAATATTAATATAAATAAATAATAATGAACAATTAATGAACGTTTCAAGAATTTTTATTAACGAATAATGCTAATATATATTTTAGTTGTGACTACGAAAAATAGTAGATTTCAACAGAAGAAAAACGGCTATATTGACATTGCGCTAATACATTTTGAAACGTAGATAAATTATTAAAACAAAATGTATTAACAACTGGGATGGCTCATTTAAAAATGAATAGTAAATATATTTCATATCTTATAATAAGGACAAATTCTACGAAAAACCATTATACTTAAATATTTTTTAAAACGTTAATAAACACTAAACGATTTTGCATAAAAATAAAATTACTAGGTTTTATCAACTAAAATTAATTTTATCATATAATGATAAAAAAGATTGGAACATTATTTCTATTATGATTAAATTTATTTTAAAAATTCAAATATTTTGCTACCATAAATTCTATAAACTTTAAGACTCATAGATAATCACTATAATAATGTACGTATTCATTTCCAAGATTTAATTGATAGGGAATAAAAAAATAAAATTACACAAACTGCCGCATTATTGGTGAGAACGGACGGCTCCAGTATCAATGATTCAGATTTATATTTCTCACACGTCTGTTACAAAGTATAGATCTTAGTATTTCGACACTAGATATTTTAGAAATGACTAATATTCCTAATCATAAATCCGACTGTGATTTTAGTAACGATGATATGTATATATATATATATATATATGTGATATGTTTAATTTAAATTAAATCTTTATACATAATATCTGAAAATGGAACAAGATCTAAAGGATCTAGTTGAACGCATAAGCTAAAAATATTACTAGAACACACCACATCTGAAATAATGACGAATTTATTTTATAGAGACAAATGACTGACATAAATAGTTATGAATATGGGTAAAGAAGAATAATATATTTACTACACATATAATAAATAACGAAAATTCCGATATAACCGATGAACTAAATATTGAACAGTGAAATTCGGCTAAACAGTTTATTAACAGTCATAAACTTATTTTTACATATGACCCGTTAGATATAAGCTAATCAAATATAGAATCTTGCAAAATGAAATTAAAATCTGAAAAAGCTATATTTCAAACACCGTTTAGAGTTTTGTCAAAACAAAGATAAAAATTAAAATTAAAAGGTTTAATTGGCCAAATAATAATGGCAACAATTATTAAATCCAGTAAAAGTAATTATGAAGGATCATTTATTTTAATTCCTAAAAAAAAAAAGATGAATATAGATTTTTGGTAGATTATAGGAAACGAAATAATGAAACTATCAGTGATAAACACCTTATCCTACATTGACGTATACGGTTAAACACAATCAATTTTAGATAAAATTGAAACAGATTTTATCCAAATTCTTTCCACTGACTATTTTATATTTTTACTTTAATACCATGACCTATTTTTGATAGTTCTATTAATACAATTAAAAAAAACTAATGACTAAGTTTTTGTGTATTCTTTTAATTCAAGTTGAAAATTGGTCTTGCCTATTCATAACACCAAATATAAATGAATGAACTTATATATTTTATCTGAAAATACTAAATTCTACTAAAAAATTTAACTAAGTAAAAAGGATTAATTCTAAAATTAAAATAATTAAAGATCGGAAGGCAAAAGGTCTATTAATTTCACGTATTAGAACGTTGAAAAAATGATATATCAAAAAAGGTTTAAAAAGCCATCCTAATTCCCAATAATACTGATTACTATATTAAGTACCGAAATACATTTACCTCAAAAGCAGCTAAAATATGGTTTTTTAAATCTAAGTTTCCTGAATGAATTTTACCCCAAAACTTTCTTAGAAATTAATAAATAAGTTGGAGCTACAAATAATGGTAAAAATTAGCATTCATAAATAATATTGTAACGTCTCACAAATTTCATGTGCGTTATTTGACGGACACATGTAGTACGGAAGGGTCAACAACTACGAGGCGAGACCTTGAGAACCGTGGATTTTTATATTTGAAAGTATGAATTTTAAAAAGATAAAATAAATGAATAAGAACTATGGTTTTTTATAAAGGGAAATTATATTTTTTATTAAATTTATTTGTAGAAAAGCTCGTCTGACGTAAAACTCCAATAAAATAAATTAAAACAAAATATATACCAAAAGGGTCGATGAGAGCATACATCACTCCTTGATAAACATCTATATAAAAACAAAAAATAACCTCTTGAGAAGACATCGATCCAATGGTATCGGATGGATAATTACATAATAATAAATTTAATTTAAATAAATAAATAAATATTTTTGAGAGCACCTTCCCACGTTGAGAAATTTACAGAAATAGCAAAAGGAATACCTTTACCGCCGCAACCAGTTATAACTCGTTGGGGAACGTGATTAAATGCTTCAATTTATTACTGCGAACATTTTGAATCTATCAAAAAATTTGTCAATGCACTTGACAGTGAAGACACTATTTCTATTAAAAAAGTGCAAACGATAAATAAACGTTCTAGCTTACATAGGAATTTAATTTATATAAAAGCCCATTTCGGTACATTGCCTGAATCAATTACTAAATTAGAAACTCGTGGACAGAGTTTATCACAATCTTTAAAAATATTAAAAGAAATAAGAGTTTTAATAAATAATGCACCAAATGAAATTGGCATTGCGATAAATAAAAAAATGGAAAATGTATTAAATAAAAATAAAGGGTTGAAAATACTACAAAATATTGCAAAAATTATAAATGGTGAAACCCCTGATGAAAACAATATACCAGAAGATATAACGACTGACAATATTTCACACTTTAAATATGCTCCAGTATCATCATTCGAAGTTGAAAGAAGTTTTTCTACTTACAAAAGTATATTATCCGACCAACGGAGATCATTTTTGTTTGTAAATATAAGACAGCATATCATTATACAGTGCAATAACAATTTTGGTCAGGTTAGTAATAAAATAATTAATAAATAATAATAACTAGCAAAAACAAGTTAAAATATTAACATTTTTTTTTAAAATTATTATTTTAGAATGAATGATTGATTAATAAACCAGAAGTAAAACAGAACTGCACAAGTAACAGCGTATAATATACTATTAAAAAAAAATACATTACTGTAATATAATTTTAAAATTTTTTTCCAATTTTTAAGCTATAATAAATATAATTTAAATGCATTTTTTAGTGCATTTTTTGAGTTTTTTAAGTCATTTTTGTATTTTTTTAAGGGCATTTTTTAAAACTTTTTAGGGCATTAAAATCCCAGCCCTAATAATAATGAAAAAAATAAAACACTAAATATGTAACTAAAAATAAAGGTAGGTAACAATGTAGGAAAATTTAATAGGGATGTACCGGCCAAGGTATTGTAGGTGTATAAAATATTATATTTACCAAGTGTCACGCTGTTGTGTGACACCCGTCCTCTGGACCTCGCTGACGCTTTGCAATCTCCATCTCCAGGGGCATCAACAACGGTTTTGACCGCGCGAAATTATCTTGGTGGCATTTTAACATACTGCACCCTGTTTTGGACCCGGTGCCGAATCGACGCATTTGATTGGTCTATTTTAAACTTAGCGCCTTTAATATTATGATATCTTACTTTTATTTATTATTTAAAATAGTATAATTTTATATTTTGTTTTTGTTTTGTGTGATTATTATAATAATTTATTACCATTTGATATAATATATGTAATAGTAATAGGTAT